>JXCR01072350.1:36320-53885 GCA_002079205.1 Phalaenopsis hybrid cultivar
TTTTAGCTGAGTCAATCTCCCCAATTGATCCATATGTCTGAACAGATGGATGGAGTACAACTTGGGATGAACTCAAGAGGGTCCTCAATAAAATGTAGGATTCGTCGAAACAAGCTTCTTCAAATATTGAAGAAGGATGGAATGAGGTATGGAGCAGATCATCCAAGAAGATACCGAACAAGCTACAGTCTGCATCAAAATAAGCCTCCATTCAGAGTCTGCAGCATACCGAGCCCGAGATGAAGATTTCACCAAAAAATTCGTCATCGTCCAGGACAAAGAACAAGAAAAAGAAAAGCATCACTACGAAGATTGTTAGCACGGGGGGTAGGATAGGAGCTGCCTCTACTAGATTGGTTGTCTCGGATTCGGGGAAGAATGTCCTTGCACCCTTGACTTTGTATGATTATCTTTTTTGTCCCTCTGGGATCTTATGAATATAATGGTTGTGATTTCGGCTACATTTTGACTATTTTTGGTAATAACGTGACTGATTATAACCAAGCTAGTTGAGATCTTGATCCTCAAAATGATCCTCAAATCGTACTTGAGTCCGATGAACTTGTTGTCAAGTCTAAAGAAGACATCAACGATATTGCTTACGACAGCACTGATAACGAAGAGACAACTCTCGAGCATCACGGTGCACCGCTCGCCATCAACTTAGATCTCACCGACAAAGAGGAAAAGACACCAGAAGATTCAGCAATGACATCTCAAGAAGAAGAAGTCACAGAAGTCAACTTAAGGAGCGAAAATGTGTTACCACCAAGACTTGGATCATATAAAGTAGATTACAATGTGCTAGCTCATCTTAGGAAGTTGCCTGCCGGACTAAGCATCTACGACGCTCTGATCCTGTCAAAGGAGATGAGAGAATCTCTGGTGCCCGATTAAGCATCTACGACGCTCTGATCCTGTCAAAGGAGATGAGAGAGTCTCTGGTTACAGCTTTGCTAGATCCAGAAAATTGCTTAGCTCAGTTCGGTAGCACATCCTCAGATGAAGTTTTTTCGTTGAGAGAAAAATCAGGGGTAACCTTTACAGACAAAGACTTCCTGCTCGGTACCGCCAAACACAACCGTCCGCTTTAGATCTCCGTCAACATTGGCAAATTTGTGTTATCCAGAGTTTTAGTGGATCCTGGAGCATCTCTTAACTTGATGAGTCTACGGACGTTAGCATATTTAGACTTCGACGCTTAGGAGCTCATCCCCGATAAGATGATGTTAAGAGGATTCAACCAAAAGGGAGAAAGAGCCCATCCCCGATAAGATGATGTTAAGAGGATTCAACCAAAAAGGAGAAAGAGCCCTTGGATCAATAATAAGATGATGTTAAGAGGATTCAACCAAAAGGGAGAAAGAGCCCTTGGATCAATTACATACTCACAAAGTTGGAGAACTTGTAACAACCGTTAAATTTTATATCATCAACGCCGAGACCTCTTTTATTGCTCTGTTGGATCAACCATGGATTCATGAGCATAACATGGTTCCATCATCCCTACATCAGTGAATTAAATACCACAAAGATGGTCAAGAAAATTGCTTCAAGGGAGACCTGCAACCGTTTTTCAGTGCATGAAGTTGGTATCCATGAAGATGCTGCCTACTACACGCCTCAAAAGAAGACTATCTTCTCGCACGAGATTTTGACAAACAAAGATAAAGATTCAGAGGGAACACAAAAAGAAGGCCATACAACTCCGCTTCAACAACCTTCTACCACTCCCTTACACCGAGTTGGTGGAGGTCTTCTAATTCTTGCACCCGAGGTCGAGGCCGGGGACGCAGATGAGGAAAGATGAATTTAATTATTGAATGGACTAGGCCAACTATCAATATTGGTGATGAAGATAGTTCTGAAGATGAAGTAATGATGACAAAATAGAAGAAGCCTCAGTACGAGATATCCNTGCCATACAACTCCGCTTCAACAACCTTCTACCACTCCCTTACACCGAGTTGGTGGAGGTTNAGATAAACACTGAAAAACAAAGCTACGACACAAAAATCCAAAGAATTAACAAGTGTCACTATGACTAATCATAACCTAAATTACTTCATGGAAGACCAAGAACATACTTATTCTAGACTTAGCCACCTAATCCAAACCTCCTCCAATAGCCCTAAGCCCCTCCCTTGCCACCACCAGCTCCACCTTCATTGGATCTCACCATGCCCATAATTTTAGAAAATGCAAAAGCTTTCCCCACTGCCAAAAGCTTCTATCCACCCTCTTCCTAACCTCTAAGGAGCTCACAGAGGATCTACTAGCATCCTCATGCTTTATCATGGTCTCTTATGGCCATAAAGAGTTTCAACTTAAGAGCTTCGTGATGCGGGTGGATTTAGTGTGTTAATTTTGCAAATATTTTTCAATATTACAAAATACACACGGCAGATACAATAGTAATTTTTTTATTTTAATTCCAACAAAAATAACTTTAGTAAAAATAGTTTTATCCTTTAAAAAAAGCTTTAAACAACCAAATCCCCTAAAAAGAACGCAAGTATACGTATCACTCAAGTAATAAAGGGCTCTAGTGGAATGCTAGATNGTAAGAGTACTTAGTAATCAAATTTAAGATTTATGAATCTCTATTCATTTTAAGAAGAATCGCAATTTATCGTATCAAGGAAACGTAGAACATTCATATGAAAAAGAACTTCATGAAAACTTTACTAGTAATGCTACTAATATTCCAATACAAGTTTAGAAATGTGCCTTTTCCTTAAGTTGATTCAAGGGAATATAATATTTGATTAGGCATCTCCTCAAGCTTCCCCTCACTCATTTTTCTTTTCTTTTCTTTTATTCTCTTTTTCTCTTTTTTTCTTTTCATTTTCCTTTTTTNTTAAGAGTACTTAGTATTCAAATTTAAGATTTATGAATCTCTATTCATTTCAAGAAGAATCGCAATTTATCGTATTAAGGAAACTTAGAACATTCATATGAAAAAGAACTTCATGAAAACTTTACTAATAATGCTACTAATATTCCAATACAAGTTCAGAAAACGTGCCTTTTCCTTAAGTTGATTCAAGGGAATATAATATTTGATTAGGCATCTCCTCAAGCTCCCCTCACTCATTTTTCTTTTCTTTTCTTTTATTCTCTTTTTCTCTTTTTTTCTTTTCATTTTCCTTTTTTTATATTCAGGATCTTTTCAATCTTTTATTTTCTTTATTTTTCAAGTGAAGATTACTGTATCAGGATAGTCCTTAATAATTTTGAACTTCACTATCCTCTTCTTAAAGTCAAAACTTTTTACCTCTCTCCACTTTATAAATTCATATCAGTTTATGATTTTTCATAAAGATTCATTCATTCTTCTTATATGAAACTCTAAAATTCCTAACTTCAAAAATATAATTTCCTTTACTTTAAATAGAAAAACATAGTCTTATCTTATCATACCAAACATCTTTANATTCATTCTTTCTTCTTATATGAAACTCTAAAATTCCTAACTTCAAAAATACAATTTCCTTTACTTTAAATAGAAAAACGTAGTTTTATCTTATCATACGAAACATCTTTAACTTAAAAATTGACCTTCATTATTAAAAACTTTTACCTAAATTTACCATAATACTTATAAACATAAGTGTAGTCATTTAAAGTTAAATCTTAATATCCCAGGTCATGTTAAATTAATTTTAAAAATATTGTTAATTGAGGACAAATAAAATTTAGTTTACTTTTTTTTAAAAGAAATTTTTTTCCTTTAAACTTAAATTTTTAAGTAATTTAAAAAAGTGTTAGTATAAAATTTACTTGGTGAAAGAAAACAATAAATGCATAAAAATAAAAACTAACCTGCAGAGGATTTCTGAGTATGAAACTAGGNTTTTTTTTCCTTTAAACTTAAATTTTTAAGTAATTTAAAAAAGTGTTAGTATAAAATTTAGTTGGTGAAAGAAAACAATAAATGCATAAAAATAAAAACTAACCTGCAGAGGATTTCTGAGTATGAAACTAGGNTAGACCAAACGGATGTCATACTTTCCTTAGTTTATTTGATCGAGCCTCATCTTCAAGTCTTGTGTTTGTCCTTAGGGATAGATACAGGATTTGAGGTACAATGCTCTTTCATTTTAAACTATGAAAATTATGGGTTCAGTTTGATTTCATACTTCAACATCCTTCCGAAGCGGGCGACGGGATTTCGATTCTGACAACCGACAGTTTCTTACGGGCTACCCCACAAACCATCCCCGAAATAACGCCAAAAATCATCCCACAATTTCAAGCTTGTATGATATAGCGACAGCGATTGGGCTGGAGACATAGATGATATAAAGAGTACTACCGGGTTTGTGTTCTTTATAGGAGACTGCTTTCACTTGGATATCAAAGAAATAACAATTTGTCACTCTTTCTGCTTGTAAAGCATAGTACATTGTTGCAACCTCATGTGTTTGTCGTGAAATTTGTCTTCAAAACCTATTAAAGAAGTTAAGTTTGCTACAAGAAGAGACGATCAAGATTTGTATCGATAACAAGTCTACAATCGCGCTAACAAAGAATCCATTTTTTCATGATAGAAGCAAGCATATTGATATGCGCTATCACTACATCAGAGAATGCATCGAAAGAAAGGAAATACAAGTGTAGTACGTGAAGTATCAAGATCAAGTTGCAGATATTTTTACCAAACCACTCAAGAGTAAAAAAATTATTAAAATGAGAAGTTTACTTGAAGTCACAAAACCAAGTTTAAGAGGGGGTGTTGAAATATAAACTTGATTTTAGCATGTCTCATCTAGAACCTTACTCTAGAATGTGTGATAAGTATGGTAGGTGTGAAATTATTGTGTGGCAGGTATGAAAATATTTGTAACCATTAGATTGGAATTGTAGTGACACAATCCTAGCCATTAATTTAGGAGGTGCCACTAATATAAATAGGGGTGGAGTCTTTGAGTTTGTATCAAGCCAAGTGAAGCTGATAAATAGAAGTGAAGCTTTTTTCATAAATTTTTAACCTTTGTCAAATCCTAAAAGTTTATCCATTCAAACAATATTGAAAAGGATGCCTAATAGTCATTGTTGAGTGTGAAGTATTAAAAGTTTTAAGAAAAAGAAACACACTATGAAAATACTTAAATTTAAATATTAATAAAACTTACAAAAAAATGTAATAAATGTAAATATCTTACAAAGTGACTAATTAGTGAAGAAAAATACTACGACATTTATGATTTAAATATTAAATTGCTATGAAGCAGTAAAAAAAGGATGCATACAACAGTTTTGTAGGATATAAAAGATGTAGAGAATTTAATCAAATTAGCTTAGCAAAATTGAAGGTAAAGCATCTTATTAAATTAAATGTAAATATATTAATAAGAACGCAAAATAAATTTTACATGAAGAAAATTTAAATGAGAGATCAGTAAGAAAATCTATTTTATAAAACAATATAGTGATTAAATTAAAGATTGATCTTAAGAAAATAAAATAGAGTTAGCTATAAAAAGTTATACATTATCCGTAGAGTCTTTGCTCCCAATGAAAGGGGACTTAAAATTGTATGAAATTTTAATTTAAGATTTTTTGTTTAGATTCCTAATATCTAAAATTCAAACACAAAACACACAAAATTAAGTGAATTAATTAATTAACTGTATATGTTGTCACAAAATATAAGGGCACAAAATTAGTTATATAATGTAAATGAATATATAATAAATCTATGCTATAACTACAAGATTTTTGTTAATTCTCGTCAAACAAAATCGAAGCTAATCAAGGGGAAATTTGATGCTAAATGGGATTAACGTCGGAAATAATTTTTGTTTAAAATGGTGGGCGGTAAAAGTATTAGCATCGCAAATGTCCATGGAAAAATATTTGTGTCACCCTTACTGTCTGTAAATATTATTGTAAATCAGTTTCATCGAACCAATGGACGACACAAGATCAACCTGTTTTTAATGTCCATCTATGTCAGACACAAATTTGTGTCGACCTATGGCTATCACAAATTTGAGTCGGAATACTATAGATAACTATTAAACAACACCATTTAAGATCCCGCAAATAGCATTCAACATTCCGATGCTATTCTGATGCAAAGTTGTAACAAGTAAGAAAAAAATGTAACAGAACAATTAAATTTTTCCAAACTTGCACATAACAAATATGAGTAGCATAGTGCCTTACTTATCGATCATCACAGCTGAAAAACTACATCACCAATAAGTAAAAATAATGATAATAAATATAATTTAACAAATACAGATCTAAATCTATGACAGTTCACAACTACCCATAAAATGTTTACTTAATCAAAATTAACATAAAAATATAAACTCCTATGGTAGGGAACATCATCAAACACTTAATGAAACTCCTCATCCTCCTTGTCGACAACACTCATATGTTGCTTGCTTTGGCGATTTGCTCTGCTAGGCTCGTTGAACCATCCATAACCATTTGATGATCTTCATGAACTTGACATAAATCTACATTTATGGTGCTGACTTGCCTAGCAAGCTCGTCATACTGAGTCTGTAACAAGTTATGGTCACCCACAACAAGATAAGAGCACTTGCCCACAAATGTTATGTTGTTTACGCCTTGTTCGTACACCCTCTCATTCTTCTCCCCCGCTATCTGCTGTGGGTGGCCCTAGTTGGTGAGAAAACAATTTACAACTCCATTTTCTTTTTAGAATAGCTTTTTAGGATGATGTTATAGGTTTAAGTTAAGTTGTTTTTAAAGAGAGCCATTAGGTTAGTGATGCGACTTTTTTATATGCTTAATTTTATATATTCTATATAGTCACAATAATATAAATACAAGTATACATATCGCTCAAGTAATATAGGACTTTCTGATTAAGTCCCGATTATCGATCCCACGAGGAAGTGAGGAAAGATGTCTTTAGTCAAATTTCAGTTTACTACTATTAGTTCTTAGTTTGGAATGTCGATTAAAATGGTGTTTTATCTAGCAACTACTCCAAAATGTGAATTTTAAAGATAATGATAGGAATTATTCCTAAATGTAAATATTAATTCTAAAGCTAACCCTTTTTGGATGAGTTCATTTGGAGAACTTTTAGATGTTAAAAACTACTATTCTTATGTAGTGAATTGGATAATGTAAAGGAATGAGATCCATTAAATATTGTATGTGCCAAATAGGAGCAATTTTAATTCTCTACCCTGATTCAGTGTTATAGAAAATCATTGGCTAATCTCAGGTTTAGTTCCTAAATCCGTGGCTAGGCTAAGAGGATACTGACTCTCACTTCAAACTTCCACTTCCCTTCCCCTGAAGGCTAACACTCGCTTTAGTTCCTTAAACACTAAGACTGAATTGGGGATTTTAGTCTGTCACCCTAAAATCTCCAATTCTATGCCCATCAAAGTATATTTCCCTATTTATTTGCATCCAACCCCAATGAACTTTACCATCCATGGAATTTGAATGCAGTTCCACTTTGTTGAGAATTACACCTCCCTCTCGGGTCTTAATGCAATTACAATAAATTTTAACACTACAACAGACCTTTATTGTAGAGTAAATGAAGTGCAAGTAAAAAAAATCACTTTTATAATTAAAATTTCTTCAAGCATGCATGCCAAAATCCAAAACAAGAATCCTACTCATTGTAAAAGAAAAGTAAAAGGAAAATAATGACATAATTCTCTCATGCCACTATTTCGCAAGAAGAAGAAAGAGTAAGAGAAATACATCATAAATACAAAGAAAACACAACGAAAAACTTCATTACATCAAAGCAAATCCACTAGATAAGTGTTTACAAAATCATTAGAACACAGTACTTTCCTTTTTCTCCTTGGAAGAAAGATGAAAGTGTCTCCCACAAAGTCCTCGCCGATCCATGCAATACTAGAACATTCCCTTACATATTCTCAAGAAAACAAATCAAGGTAACCAAAATTCCAGCCCACCAAATAATCCCAAAAATTAATCAACTTGGAAATAAAACTTATAAATGAGAAAATTAATTAAAATGACATGAGGAATTAATTAACTAAACCCTAAAGGCCCAAACTGTAATCAAAGCTCCAAACCTAGAGTTTAATCCCAAAGTTAATAACCCAAAGTAAAACCTAAACCCTAAAATCCTAAAACCCTTAAACCAAGCCTTGTAATATCTTTAACACATTAACACATTAAAGCTTAGGATAAACACTGAAAGACAAAGCTATGACACTAAAATCCAAAGAATTAACAAGTGTCACTATGACTAATCATAACCTAAATTACTTCATGGAAGACCAAGAACAGACTTATTCTAGACTTAGCCACCTAATCCAAACCTCCTCCAATAGCCTTAAGCCCCTCCCTTGCCACCACCAGCTCCACCTTCATTGGATCTCACCATGCCCATAATTTTAGAAAATGCAAAAGCTTTCCCCACTGCTAAAAGCTTCTATCCACCCTCTTCCTAACCTCTAGGAAGCTCACAGAGGATCTACTAGCATCCTCATGCTTTCTCATGGTCTCTTATGGCCATAAAGAGTTTCAACTTAAGAGCTTCCTGATGCGGGTGGATTTAGTGTGTTAATTTTGCAAATATTTTTCAATATTACAAAATACACACGACAGATACAATAGTAAATATATAATTTAATTCCAACAAAAATAACTTTAGTGAAAATAGTTTTATCCTTTAAAAAAAACTTTAAACTACCAAATCCCCTAAAAAGAACGCAAGTATACGTATCACTCAAGTAATAAAGGGCTCTAGTGGAATGCTAGATATCGATCTCAAAGGTAAGTGGAAATGCTTAAAAGTAAAGTCTTAAGATTATAATGTAAACTACAATTTTAAACTACAAAAGTGAAGTACGAAATTCGAATTTAAAGTAAATTAGGGAATACTAAATAAAATGCAGTTAAAAGAATAAGTTAATTAAACTAATTGCTAAAATTTCAAAAGTAAAATTTACGAAAACTAAATAAAGTTTTTTTTTGTGAAGGATTCAACCTTAAGAAAGCATCCTTCCCATTTACAATGAGTATATGGATTGTGAAGAAATTAAAATCATATATAAAANTTGTGAAGGTTTAAACCTTAAGAAAGCATCCTTCCCATTTACAATGAGTATATGGATTGTGAAGAAATTAAAATCATATATAAAAACAAGTTTACAAAACAAAGAAATAAAAGAACATAACTTATCTCAAAATCCTTCCAAAGAAAATCCCTAAAAGTTCACTTCAGGCACTTTCCCTCTTTACAATCTCTCTCAATTTTCTCTTAGAAGTGTAATGAAGAAGAAATCTCTCACCTTTCCTCTCATCTTATAATTCTTGAAGAAAATCTCCAAGCTCTTGACTTTCTCTCTCTCTGTCTCACGCCACTGTCTCTCTTCAAACCCCTCTTTCACGCCCCCATTTTGATCCCTAAACTTCCCTTTCTTTTATTAGAGGTTGCCTCCCTCCAAAAAGAATTCAAAGTTTCCTCCAAAATTCTATCCAAAAGTCAATCATTTTGAATTCAAAAGACATGTTTGTTGATCCAAGAGACATATCCCTTTATAAAAGAACATTCCAAAGTGTCTAGAAGCATTGAATCACTCCATGGGACGTTTAGAATAAGTGTCCCTTTCAAAATTCACAAAAAAATTACATAAAATTCATTTTGAACCACTTTAATCCTCAAAGAGTCGTCACTGGCGCTTCAGGCACTGGTTCTGACACTTCAGGCATCAATTTGCTTAAGACCGTACTTTTCTGAGTTTTTGGTGCTTTGACGCCAAATCTGGCTCTTCTGGCGCCAGTTCTCTATCAAATGGTGCTTCAGGCACCAGCTCTATGTAAAGTGGTGCTTCAGGCGTCAATCTGGGGCTTCAGGTGCCAGAATCTCAAAATTCATNCTGCCTCCCTCCAAAAAGAATTCAAAGTTCCCTCCTAAATTGTATCCAAAAGTCAATCATTTTTAATTCAAAAGACATGTTTGTTGATCCAAGAGACATATCCCTTTATAAAAGAACATTCCAAAGTGTTTAGAAGCATTAAATCACTCCATGGGACATTTAGAATAAGTGTCCCTTTCAAAATTCACAAAAAAAATTACATAAAATTCATTTTGAACCACTTTAATCCTCAAAGAGTCGTCACTGGCACTTCAGGCACTGGTTCTGACACTTCAAGCATCAATTTGCTTAAGATCGTAGTTTTCTGAGTTTTTGGTGCTTTGACGCCAAATCTGGCTCTTCTGGCGCTAGTTCTCTATCAAATGGTGCTTCAAGCACCAGCTCTATGTAAAGTGGTGCTTCAGGCGTCAATCTGGGGCTTCAGGTGCCAGAATCTCAAAATTTATTGTTTTTGCTCCAAATTTCGTCCTTTTTGCAACTTTTGCTCCTAATGCCTAAAATTGATATGTCTACAACAAAAATATGTAAATACCCTTCTTTAAAGTGTAATATTACCAAAAAATAAGCATAAAATGTATACTTAAAATAACATATTATTTTGACATATCAAAATCCCCCAAACTTAAATGTTACTTGTCCTCAAGTGACACTTTTACTAGATAAAAACATACGATTTAGGATAGAGATTAACTTATAACGTTTATACTTTAGTTTAATAAATAAAATAGTAATATTTAAGAAAAAACTTTAATAACTTAGATTCAAACTCTAAGTTTAAGAGTACTTAGTATTCAAATTTAAGATTTATGAATCTCTATTCATTTCAAGAAGAATCGCAATTTATCGTATTAAGGAAACTTAGAACATTCATATGAAAAAGAACTTCATGAAAACTTTACTAATAATGCTACTAATATTCCAATACAAGTTCAGAAAACGTGCCTTTTCCTTAAGTTGATTCAAGGGAATATAATATTTGATTAGGCATCTCCTCAAGCTCCCCTCACTCATTTTTCTTTTCTTTTCTTTTATTCTCTTTTTCTCTTTTTTTCTTTTCATTTTCCTTTTTTTATATTCAGGATCTTTTCAATCTTTTATTTTCTTTCTTTTTCAAGTGAAGATTACTGTATCAGGATAGTCCTTAATAATTTTGAACTTCACTATCCTCTTCTTAAAGTCAAAACTTTTTACCTTTCTCCACTTTATAAATTCATATTAGTTTATGATTTTTCATAAAGATTCATTCTTTCTTCTTATATGAAACTCTAAAATTCCTAACTTCAAAAATACAATTTCCTTTACTTTAAATAGAAAAACGTAGTTTTATCTTATCATACGAAACATCTTTAACTTAAAAATTGACCTTCATTATTAAAAACTTTTACCTAAATTTACCATAATATTTATAAACATAAGTATAGTCATTTAAAGTTAAATCTTAATATCCCAGGTCATGTTAAATTAATTTTAAAAATATTGTTAATTGAGGACAAATAAAATTTAGTTTACTTTTTTTTAAAAGAATTTTTTTTCCTTTAAACTTAAATTTTTAAGTAATTTAAAAAAGTGTTAGTATAAAATTTAGTTGGTGAAAGAAAACAATAAATGCATAAAAATAAAAACTAACCTGCAGAGGATTTCTGAGTATGAAACTAGGTTCTGGTATACTACAGATACTAACTTTAAGAATACATACGAACTTTAAAGCATTAAATGAAACATAATATAATTTAAAGAATTTGCTGAAAATTAAAAATAGAAACAAAAAGTGAAAATACTAAAATGCAAAAAAAGTAAAAATCTACTGTTACTATTACAATTTAAGTTCACAATACAAAATGAAAGTTTTTACTACAACAACTTTAAATGCAAATACATAACAACACAATCAAAATAACAAATAAACATCAATCATAGAAACTAAACTCCTAAGAATATCAATCTTCATCTCCTTCCTCATCATAATCATCATCATCATCTTCTTGTTCTTCTTCATCATCATGATTTGGAGCATAAGGAGTGAAGCTAGAGCAAGTTGGAAATTCCATATTATACTCACCCCTAAGATGTCTAACCATAGCCTCCTGATAGCTTATATTCATCATTATAAACATTTGTTGCTCCCATTTCTCCAATTTGAGTCTGCATATTCTTATGCCCATTTGTTGAATTATAAGTCACTCCATAATATTTTCAAGTGAAGCAGAGCGAGAAGTAGTGCCCTTACAGCTGAAGTTGAGGGTCTATCACTACCTCCACTCCTAGACTCAACAAATAATTCAACTCTTTGAACCGTATGCTTCCAAATAATATTTTTTCACTGCAGCTTTTCCTAATTTTGATGAGATATTACTCTTGATTCCTAACATAAAGTGAAAATCAGAGCAGGGAAACCCAAAACACTAGCTGTAGCACTACTAGGTATACTCTGAGCATGATGAACTATAAGAGCACTAACATTTACTGCCTTCATTTTCTAAATGCAGAAGTTTAGCACAACTCTATCCTTTGTTACTTCACTGAGATGATTTGTTTGCAGTAATTTAGCAGAGATGAAGTGGTGCCATACCTTAGTCATCATGGAAGTAGAGAAGTTAACTTTCTTATTATTTTTAATCTTCCATTATCCTCTTACATCAATGAGAAAGGCAATCACTTCATCTAGTGATAAATTAGTCATCACGAATGGAGCGATTCACAATGAAGTGCATTCCTTAGCCCACAAAATTCATTGATCATTTCTCTAGAAAACTCAACTTGCATACCTCTCACAAGGATGTGATCATCAGTGGTGAACCGCAAGTCGACATAAAAATTTTGAATCATTGGCACAATCACTACTACATTGAAGTAGCAAAACATCTCCCAATTTCTAGTGATGATCAACCTCTCGATCTCGCCACCCGGGTCTGTAAAGGATCTTTCTTGGATCGGCTTTCTTGATTCCAATTGAGTATTATAATAATATTGGGCTTTAAAATTGACAAATTTTCTCGAGTCAAAATCTCCCATCAGCTTTCCTCTATTTACTCGTGGAGCCATTGGAATTTCCATGAAAATCCAAATAAAATCCAAATAAATCACAAAATTAAAAATCTAACTCCCCAAGTAAAATTATTTGGTAAGGAAATTTTCACCATTTGTTTTCTTCAAGCTTTTCCATCAAAACTTCCAAATTTTGGATCTTCCATAATGTAGGTTAAATCCATGGTGAAAATAAAAAATTTCTAGTTTAAAGTGAAGCTCTTACTAAGAGAAGATAAAATCTATGATCTTTGGCCTTTGAAATATTCTCTAAAGCGCACAATGTGAAGTCCTAGGTCACAATTTAGAGGTAGGAGACCACCCAAGTAGTAAAAATGGTGTTTTACTAGGAAATTTCATGGTTTTTTAGGCAATCTGGCATTTTCAAGAATTTGGCACTTCAAGCTCCAATCTGGCACATCAAGCGCCAACTCTCTGTCAACTGGCACTTCAAGCGCCAATATGGCGCATCAGGAGCCAATGCCTTAATTTTTCCAGATTTCACTTTCTGAGTAAATTTGTTGCATATTGCTTTACGTCAACTTCTAATTAAGTCAAATAAACATTTATACTCATAATTAAACACTACTCTAAAACCAAACTTTTTCCAACAAAAAACTCACTTTTATATATAAAATTTGCGCTCTTAAAACTAACAATTTTTCAAGCCAACAAAATCTAATTTAGTGTCCAAAGTAAACCAAACATTCTAACACTAAATTCTAAAACATTAAAATACTAAACAAAAATATAAATAGAGTTCAACAACAAAAGTAAATGTAATCCATCATAAGAAAATAACTAAGACAAGCAGTACTAGACGAAACATTCCGTGCATAAAGTAAGTTCAAACATCTTCTTCGCTCTCATCCTCTTGGATATCTCCCATGGATTGGTAGTGTACGTACAAGTTTTAGAAGGGTCGATAAGGAAATTCATCAGTTGACTCTTCCTCAATCTAACCATGTTTCTTGAACATACATATCAAATCATCTTCAATACGACCAGTGTGTTCAAAATGTTCCTTCAACCTCCAGTCAAGATTATCATACATTTTAGAAACATTCCTAATTGCATGCATAAGGTTCTGTACCTCTTTTCTATCTTCTTAATCCTTTTAAGAAGTGCATTTAAATTGAAGTAAGGCTGAATAAGTTATGCAGTACATTCATATCATTCTCATCTCCCATTCCAATACAGTTGTAATAGACTTCAGGGCCATCGGCTTCCACGGAAGAAACACTATCTCCCCAACTTTCATAAGGTACTTGCGATTGACTACATAATATGAAAATTTTGGATGGATGTCCCAGTCCAAAAAACAGATCCATTGGCAATCAAACCCAAAACTGATTTCACAATTATTGCACCAATATCAATAGTCTTTCCAGTTTAAATACAGTAATTCATAATAACTCTCTCCTTAGTTACCTTACTGATTTTCATAGCGGGGAGTAATTTTGATGTATAAAAGAAATGTCATGCCTTAGATGTAGTATTTAGCAATGATGAAGAAAAACATACATTTCCATCATCTTTAGCCTCCCAATTTGCATCTTCATCCGTAAGGTATCGATAGAGTTCATTCATATTATCTCTTGTAGGATTAAAATTTGCGTAGTGGAAAATAAGAACACTTTCAATCATAAATATTACATTTATTGTTGAACAACTGAATTAAACAAACCTGCCTCATACATAGACAATTCCCTGGTTGTTTTCATGTAGATTTTTCATAAAGGTCTTTCACCACAATAGCAATTACGGCGACAGTAGTGTAGCAAAGCATTTGCCAGCGTCTCTACCCAATAATCTCTTCCACTCGAGTATTTGGTGTGTTGAATCCTTGATTCACAAACCCCCTTTCCTTGATTAGCCTCCTCTTCAGAAGAACTCAATCATGTAACTTCCGCGCATCAAAACTGACAAACTTTATCTGAATGAAAATTCTAATTCTCGCTGAATTTTTAGATTGGGAAGCCATAAGAATTGAAAAATAGCAACTCTTCCCTCATTTTCCCCTCTAAANCGGAAACAGAGCAGTCAATCCAACCAACGACCTTCTCAGGAGGGATCACCCCGAACAGCGAGTAAAAGAATATCCCTGTTGGAGCAACAGAAAGTTGTTTATTCCTTCAAAGATGAAGCTGTACCTAAGATATTCAAATGCTTGATAAAGAAATCAGAATTTAAACTGCCTGATCCGAAGAAACCCGAAGAGGTAGATAAGAAGAGTGAACCGAATTATTGCCCGTACCACCAGTTGCTTCGGCACACTATAGATAAGTGTTTCGTCTTTAAAGACTGGCTCGAGAAGAACCTTAAGGAAGAGAATATTACAATCCCGAAGGAATATTTGAGAGAACCTGAAATAGGTTCCATAAACATGATTTTAGCTGAGTCAATCTCCCCAATTGATCCATATGTCTGAACAGATGGATGGAGTACAACTTGGGATGAACTCAAGAGGGTCCTCAATAAAATGTAGGATTCGTCGAAACAAGCTTCTTCAAATATTGAAGAAGGATGGAATGAGGTATGGAGCAGATCATCCAAGAAGATACCGAACAAGCTACAGTCTGCATCAAAATAAGCCTCCATTCAGAGTCTGCAGCATACCGAGCCCGAGATGAAGATTTCACCAAAAAATTCGCAAAGAACAAGAAAAAGAAAAGCATCACTACGAAGATTGTTAGCACGGGGGGTAGGATAGGAGCTGCCTCTACTAGATTGGTTGTCTCGGATTCGGGGAAGAATGTCCTTGCACCCTTGACTTTGTATGATTATCTTTTTTGTCCCTCTGGGATCTTATGAATATAATGGTTGTGATTTCGGCTACATTTTGACTATTTTTGGTAATAACGTGACTGATTATAACCAAGCTAGTTGAGATCTTGATCCTCAAAATGATCCTCAAATCGTACTTGAGTCCGATGAACTTGTTGTCAAGTCTAAAGAAGACATCAACGATATTGCTTACGACAGCACTGATAACGAAGAGACAACTCTCGAGCATCACGGTGCACCGCTCGCCATCAACTTAGATCTCACCGACAAAGAGGAAAAGACACCAGAAGATTCAGCAATGACATCTCAAGAAGAAGAAGTCACAGAAGTCAACTTAAGGAGCGAAAATGTGTTACCACCAAGACTTGGATCATATAAAGTAGATTACAATGTGCTAGCTCATCTTAGGAAGTTGCCTGCCGGACTAAGCATCTACGACGCTCTGATCCTGTCAAAGGAGATGAGAGAATCTCTGGTTACAGCTTTACTAGATCCAGAATCTTGCTTAGCTCAGTTGGCTAGCACATCCTCAGATAAAATTTGCTCATCGAAAGAACAGTCAGGGGTAACCTTTACAGAAGAAGACTTGCTGCTCGGTACCGCCGACCACAACCGTCCACTCTACATCTCCGTCAACATTGGCAGATTTGTGTTATCCAGAGTTTTAGTGGATCCGGGAGCATCTCTTAACCTGATCAGTCTACGGACGTTAGCATATTTGGACTTCGATGTTCAGGAGCTCATCCCCGATAAGATGATGTTAAGAGGATTCAACCAAAAGGGAGAAAGAGCCCTTGGATCAATCTCATTACTTATGAAGGTTGGAGAACTTGTAACAACCGTTAAATTTCATATCATCAATGCCGAGACCTCTTTTAACGCTCTATTGGGTCGACCGTGGATTCATGAGAATAACATGGTTCCATCATCCCTACATCAGTGCATTAAATACCGCAAAGATGGTCAAGAAAATTGCATCAAGGGAGACCTGCAACCGTTTTCAATGCATGAAGTTGGTATCCATGAAGATGATGCCTACTATGCGCCTCCAAAGAAGACTGTCTTCTCGCGCGAGATTTTGACAAATAAAGACAAAGATTCAGAGGGATCACAAAAAGATGGCCATACAACTCCGCTTCAACAACCTTCTACCACTCCCTTACACCGAGTTGGTGGAGGTTCTTCTAGTTCACGCACCCGAGGTCGAGGCCGGGGACGCGGACTAGGAAAGATCAATTTAATTGTTGAACGGACTAGGCCAACTATCAACATCGGTGATGAAGACAGTTCTGAAGAAGAGGTAATGATGACAAAACAGAAGAAGCCTCAGTACGAGATATCCCTAGAGGATATAGAGAGAAATGAATATGAAACAATGTATGATCGGATAAACCACTATGTGGATACTATGAACCTCAATCCGATTCTCCCTCAAAAGGTCGAGAGTTTAGAGGTCAAGGAAGTCGGTAGTGTTGGTTCAAAGACGATCAAATTTTACCCTACTTCTACCTCTATTGAGTTTGAAAAAGATGTAAATTTGGATGTTGATACTAATGGATTAATGGAATTGCCTTTTGGTTACTTCTCGCCTTGTGTTGAAAAGTTAATTAAACAGGAACACTTACCAAAACAATAGCCAAAAGATAAACTTTGAAAAGTTGTGGAATACTAAAAGACGAACTCTCAATTCAAAAGAAGGTCTCGGATTTGTTATAGTTGGACCAGTCGATGATTCTGCATTTTGCATGGTTGTTACTAGTGAGTCAGAAGAGGATTGTCTCGATATAGAGGATGACTCTACTGATCAACCAATAGAAGATGCTCCGCCAGAGTTTAAGGAAGAAATTAAATCCACTATCGATGAATTGAAAGAGATTAACCTCGG
>JXCR01072350.1:60744-78255 GCA_002079205.1 Phalaenopsis hybrid cultivar
GCCTACCGGACAACTTTCAGGACTCCCACTCAGTGTACACCTTATATGCTCGTGTACGGGACCGAGGCCGTGCTACCGCTAGAGATCAAGACACCATCTCTCAGAGTCTCCGTTGCCAACCAACTTACAATAGAAAAAAGCACAAAACTCAAGCTTGAAGAACTGGAGAGTCTCGAGGGAAAATGATTGGAAGCACGGCAACATTTGGAGCTCTACCAGGCAAAGATGGTACAGGCCCATGACAAATTGGTCCGCCCAAGAACATTTAAAATTGGTGACCTCGTACTCGTGCTCAAAAGACCTATTCTTGCTACTGCAAAATAGGTAGAAAATTCGAGCCAACTTGGGAGGGACCATTTGTCGTTGAGAAGGTCTATGAAAATTTGAGCCAACTTGGGAGGGACTATTTGTCGTTGAGAAGGTTTATACAGAAGGAGCCTATAAATTTGAGCCAACTTGGGAGGGAACATTTATCGTTGAGATAGTATATGCAGGAGGAGCCTACCAGTTAGTGGACTTTCGGGGTGAAAGACCCATGTTACCGATAAATGGACGATACTTGAAAACCTATTACGTGACCTGATGCTGCTTAATGACCGCTTACCTCTGCTTGCTTCTGCTTGCTTTGAAACTTTGAAACCTTGATTGTTTTAGGGTTTCGTATGTCTACAACCGGGTCCAAATTTTATAATTAACCTCAATATAATGAAAATTTTGAAAAAATATTTTAAACTTCAAATTTTCTCCTTTCCACTTTTGAGTATAATGTTCCACAAAAATGTTTTTAGCTTTTACCAGTTCTCTTTTCTACTTTTGGATTTAAAAATTCCATTAAATTAAAACAAAACTCACAAATAAAATGAGTAATAATTTTCACCAAAACAAAATAAAATTTACTTTAATGGATACTCTGTTTTGTTATTGTTCATGCCAAACTTCGGCCCACTGACGTTCCTTTCTGTCGTCTGCAGAAAAATGTCAGGACTGAGGCTGATCTTTGCCTTCCAAAATGGCTGGAACCTCACACTGAATAAAGAGATGACGCCACAAGGAAGTGTCATAGATTTCGACATGGATTTCAACCAGATTGATATGTACTACGACGGTCCTCTAATGGGCATAGTCAGCAATGAAGAAAAGAAGGGACTACCCTCACTGTTGAGGGTGACCACTCAAGATGACGCGTCACGTACGGGTAAAAACGTGATAGAAGACAAGATCCGATGGAGGGGCCCAGCCGAATGCACTCTATGATAGCTACTCCGGCGAGGGGCTTAATAGCTGCCCGCAGTGAACAACTACCAAATACTCCACTCCGCAGAACACAATGCAGAAATGCGAGCCAAAAGAAACAGACAGCCTTCCTACGACAAGAGCGCAAGCGCCAAAGAAACATAAATGGTTTTCTTACCCCCATTCCTGAGGGACATATCTACGATCCAGATCTGAGAGACTTCTGCCAGCCTGCCCACTACAGATGAAAAAATAGGATTTCTGACAGGATCAGATGTACCCCCAGTCCCAGATATCTTCTGCAGAGGTTGCCCAACTTGCAACGTCGAGATACCAGCCAGGACATCAGTCACGGGCGCATTTGTAGAATGCCCGGACTGCAATGTTCTACATCTACAACATTTCAGTACCTTAGAAGAATACACGTCAAGAACCAACGAGTCTCAGACTTCAGATTTTGTGGCAAACGAGCCGTATGTCCAACTGGGGATGGATCAATGCGCACCGCGGAGCCCAGGACCATACATCCCGCTTGAGGTTGAATCTCATATTTCGGATCGGCCAGCACCAGTTTGGATTCCCGCCGAGGCCCGGAGGAAAGAACGCCCCAGACAACCACCACCTCCCGGAATGGTAGAATACTACAAAATAAGCAAGGTAAACAAGAGAGAATTTGAGTTCTATGAAGAGGTTCAAGGAAAGTTTATCAACATATTGGAAGGCCTAAGTTATATACCAGGGTTTTCTCTGAAACTGATGAAAGAAGCATCCTAGATTACATCGTCAATTTGAGAGATAGAGGTCGAGCAGGCCTTCTCATGGAAAGAACGTATTCCGAGCTGAAGAAATGGATGCGGGGAAAGGGAAGAATCACCATCCAGTGCGGATGTTGCTACAATTTTACAAACGACAGACAGGGGAATCCGTCTGGGATACTCAGAAACGAACAAGTGGATCCGTTACCACCGATGATAAAGTGGATGATAAAGGGAATGGTCAAGTGGAATATCCTACCCGCCACTTGCATTCCTAATAGTTGCATCATCAACATTTACAAAGAAGGTGACTGCATTCCTCCGCACATCCACCATCATGACTTTGTGAGGCCTCTCTGCACGGTCTCATTCATGAGTAAGAGCAATATTTTGTTTGGAAAATAAATCGATATAATCGACTCTGGTGAATTCAGAGGAGCTGTGGAGATTCCTCTTTCAGTTGGTTCAGTACTTGTTCTCAAGGGAAACGGTGTAGACGTTGCTAAGCACTGCATTCCAGGAGTACGACACCGTAGGGTGTCCGTGACCTTCCGCAGAATGGATCACAGTAAGATACCATATGGATTCCAGCAAGACCCGGAGTTGGAAGAACTGTTTCCTTATGAGCTTGAGAAGGTTGTACCTCTGAATACATGCAAAGGGAACTCTTATTCTGGAGCATGGCTCAGAAGGTCTGCTTGATCAAGAGCTCGATATGCCAAGCAAAGGACTCACTTGCTTTTCTTTAGCAAGCATGACAAGCATTTTATGTAATAAGTTTATGATGTACTCATATCTTCAGAAGACTCTCAATGCATTTCAGCATGTATTACATAATGTACTCTTTCTATGGCATTAGCCTATGTTTGATCTGTTGCACCCTTATTGAAGTAGATTAATGGAAATTTCTCTCAAGTTGTGCCTTTTTGTCAATTGCCTTTTTGTGCGATGGATGAAAGCTATGAACCTTGCGATGGTTCAGAGTTCCAATGAACAAAGAACGAAACGACAAATTTTTAACAATAAATAAAACACAAATAAAAGATAATTGTGATAAATGAATAACAAAACAAATTTCTTATCAACCAATTGAAAATAAACCTTTAAAAACACATTTTTGAAAAATCATTTATGACAAAAGCAACAGGAAAATAAAACAAACTTGTTAAGTGGATACTTCTGTTTTCAGAATTTCCTACTCCTTGTGCGCGCAGCACAACCATCGTTATCTACACTAACTCTCTACACATCCTCGCAGAATTTCACATTCTGCACAAAACTCCACGAAGCTCTACAAATCTTCTTCAAAATCAACATTTCTACATGACACACTACCGCAAATTCAACATCACAAGCTCTTTGTAAATTTCAAATCACATCTTCAAATCAGTACCTAAATCCTGATTCTCATATCTTTGAATTGATACCTAAATTTCAATTCTCTCATCTTTGGGTTGATACTTACATTTCAATTCTCACTTCTGAATCAGTCCTAAACTTCTGATTCATTACATTTGAGGTCGGACCTTACATTCCGACACCTTCTTATGAGAATTGACTTACATTTCAATTCTCATTTCTGAATTAGTCCTAAATTTCTGATTCTTCACATTTGAGGTTGGACCTTACATTCCGACACCTTCTTTTGAGAATTGACCTACATTGAAATTCCGGCTTTGGATGACTCTCTTGGAGCCCTTTTAGCCCAAATCAATGATGTGGGCAAAGAAAATGCACTCTACTACTTGAGTCGTCGTCTAATACCGACAGAGATAAGGTATCCACCTACTGAGAAGCATTGTCTGGCATTAATTTTGGCCGCCCAAAAGCTTAGACAATACATGCTCTCTCATAAGATTACTCTGATTTCAAAAGTTAATCTACTGCAATATTTGATGACCTGACCAACACTCACTGAACGTTTAGCAAGATGGTCAATGATCTTATTGCAATTTGATATAACTTTTATTCCCCTTTGTGCTATCAAGGGACATATTTTGGCAGACTTTCTCGCTGCACACCCACTGCAAGCTGGGTCCTCTCTCAACAACGAGTTACCAGATGAGCAAATACTACAAATGGAATTTTCTAGTGCGCAACGTTAGGAAATGTACTTCGATGGTGCTTTGTCAGCCAAGAAAGACAAAGGATCACACATAGTTATACCAGGTAAAGCAGGGATTGGTTTGATCTTTATTACGCAAGATAAGGGCATGATAAGGTTCTCATACCACCTGACAGAGCCGTGCACTAACAATGAAGCAGAATATGAAGCCTTAATCAACCTGATTGGAATTGGCAACTTCAACATATATAACAAATATTTCCATTTATGGTGACTCTCAACTTGTTATCCAGTAAGTCGTCGAACAATACAAAATTCTGAAACCAAAACTAGCAGAGTACCATCAGTACACGATGAAGCTCCTGGAGCAAATCCCTTATGTGACTTTCTACTAGATTCCTCGGGGAGATAATGCCCATGCCGACGCTTTAAAAAAAATTGCTAAGGAAATGGCGTGTCTGCCGGAGGATTCCATCGAAGTCACTGTGCAAGGAAGACGAGTCTTGTCTCGAAACGACTTCGAAACTCTACACAAACTTGGAAAATAAGAAACTATAAATACAGTTGCAGACACCAACAAAGATTGGCGCAAGCCATTAATAGAATATTTGCAAATTGGGAAGCTGCCAGAGGACAAGTCTGAGGCGCACCACATCACCAGAAGGGTCATGTCTTACGCCCTGGTGGGAAATGTTTTCTACAGAAGATCGTTCGACCAAATGTGGCTACAGTGTTTGAGCAGAGCTGAGGCACAGAATATTGTCAAAGAAGTACATGCCGGATTGCGTGGCGCTCACCAATCAGGACTAAAAATTAAAATGAAGATCAAAAGAATTGGATATTATTGGCCAGCAATGATGTCCGATTGCATGGATACAGCTAGAAGGTGTCACCAATGCCAAGTACATTGGGTGGTCTTACAACAGCCTCCGAATGTGCTGCACCCAACTGTTTCCTGGTGACCATTCGAGTGTTGGGGCACATACATAATAGGTCCGATAGACCCTCCATCTTCTAAAGGACAGTTTATACTTGTCATTACAGACTATTTCTCTAAATGGGCAGAGACAGTACCGTTACGTGAGGTTACGACACAGCACGTCCTTCAAATTTTCAAAGGCCAAATTGTCTACCGTTTCAGAGTACCGCGAAGAATAATCTCTGACAATGTGACAGCTTTCAAAAGCATAAAGATCAACAATTTTGTCAGAAGACATGGGATAGATTGAAGATACTCTATAATTTTATTATTTCAGAGAAAATGGTCTGGCTGAAGCTTTCAACAAGACACTGGTACAGATTTTGAAGAAAACTCTGGATGAAAACAAGTGGGATTGGCATAACAAACTGTTAGAAGCCTTGTGGGCCTACCAGACGACTTTCAGGACTCCCACCCAGCGTACACCTTACATGCTCATGTACGAGACCGAGGTCGTGCTACCGCTAGAAATCCAGACACCATCTCTCAGAGTCGTCGTTGCCAACCAACTTACAATAGAAGAAAGTGCGCAAAACTCAGATTTGAAGAACTGAAGAGTCTTAAGGGAAAACGATTGGAAGCACAGCAACATTTGGAGCTCTACCAGGCAAAGATGGTACAAGCCCATGAAAAATTGTTCAGCCCAAGGACATTCAAAATTGGTGACCTCGTACTTGTGCTCAAGACCTATCTTGCTCTCCGCAAAATAGATGGGAAATTCGAGCCAACTTGGGAGGGACCATTTGTCATTGAGAAGGTTTATACAGGAGGAGCCTACCATTTAGTGGACTTTCAGGGTGAAAGACCCATGTTACCGATAAATGGACGATACCTGAAAATCTATTACGCAGCCTGATGTCGCCTGCCTCCAATTGCCTTTGCTTGCTTTGAAACTTTGAAACTTTGATTGTTTTAGGGTTATCTATGTGGCCAAATGTCTATGACCAGGTCCAAATTTTGTAATTAACCTCAATATAATGAAAATTTTGAGAAAATTTTTGAACTTCACACATTCTCTTTTCTACTTTTGAATTTAAATACACTATTAAATCAAACGAAACTCACACATAAAATGAGTAATCCTTTTCACCAAAACAAACTAAAGTTTACTTTAATGAATACTTTGTTTTGTTCTTGTTCATGCCAAGCTTCGGCCCACTGATGTTTTTTTTCTGTCGTCTGCAGAAAAATGTCAGGACAGAGGCTGATCTTTGCCTTCCAGGACGGCTGCAACCTTGCACTAAATGAAGAGATGGCGCCGCAAGGAGGTGTCATAGATTTCAATGTGGATTTCAACCAGGTTGATATGGACTACAAGGGTCCTCTAATGGATGTAGTCAGCAGTAAAGAAAAGGAGGGACTACCTTCATTATTGAGGGTGACCACTCAAGACAATGTGTCACATAAAGGTAAAAACGTGATAGCAGAACAAGATTTGATGGAAGGGCCCAGCCGTCTGCCCTCCATGGTGGCTACTCTAGCAAGAGACCTGATTGCCGCTAGTAGTGAACAACTACCGAACACTTCGCTCCGCAGGACGCAACACAGAAATGCCTGTCGAAAGAAACAAAGAGTCTTTCTGCGACAGGAACGCAAACGCCAAAGAGACGTGAGCAGTTTTCTTACCCGCATTCCTGAGGGAAATATTTAAGACCCAGATCTGAGAGAAACTTCTGTCAACCTGCCCACTAAAGATGAAGAGTCAGGATTTGTGACAGAATCAGATATGCTCCCAGTTCCAGATATCTTATGCAGGGGTTGCCCAACATGCAATGTTGAGGTACCAGCCGGGACATCAGTCACGGGCTCATTTGTAGAATGCCCGGACTGCAAGGTTCTGCATCTGTAGCGTTTCAGTACATTAGAAGAATACACTTTAAGAATCAATGAGTCTCAGGCTCCAGACTTCGTGATAAATGAACCATATGTCCCACCGGGGATGGATCATCGTGCACCATGGAGCCCAGGAACATACATCCCACTAGAGGTTGAATATCATATTCTGGATCGACGAGCACCAGTTTGGGTTCCCGCCGAGGCCCAGAGGAAGGAACGCCCCAGGCAGCTGCCCACTCCTGGTATGGTAGAATACTACAAGATAAGTAAAGTAAATAAAAGAGAATTTGAGTTCTATGAAGAAGTTCAGGAAAAGTTTGTCAACATATTGGAGGGCCTGGAGCTATGTACCGGTGTTTTCTCTGAAACTGATGAAAAAAGCATTCTGGACTGCATCTTTGATTTAAGAGATAGAGGTGGAGCGGGCCTTCTCATGGAGAGAACATATTCCGAGCCGAAGAAATGGATGTGGGGAAAGGGAAGAATTGCCATCCAATGCGGCTGTTGCTACAATTTTACAAACGACAGACAGGGGAATCTACTTGGGATCCTCAGATACGACCAAGTGGATCCATTACCACCGATGATAAAATGGATGATCAAGAGAATGGTCAAGTGGAATATTCTACCCGCTACTTGCATTCCAGTGATTGCATTCCCCTACACATCGACCATCATGATTTTGTGAGGCCTTTCTGCATAGTCTCGTTCATGAGTAAAAGCAATATTCTATTTGAAAAAGAAATCAATATAGTCGGCCCTAGCAAATTCAAAGGAGCTGTGGAGATTCCTCTTCTAGTTGGTTCAGTACTTGTTCTCAAAAGCAACGGTGCAGACGTTGCCAAGCACTGCATTCCAGGAGTACGACACCGTAGGGTGTCTGCAACCTTCTGCAGAATGGATGACAGTAAAATACCATATGGATTCCAGCAGGAACCAAAATTGGAGTTGTTTCCTTACGAGCTATGAGAAGGTTGTACCTCTAGGTACATGTGAAGGGAACTCTTACCCTGGAGCATGACTTAGAAGGTCTGCTCGATCAGGAGCTTAATATACCAGGCACAGAGGGTTCACTTGCTTTCTTTTAACAACATGACATGTATCTGATGTATTCAGTCTACGATGTATTCAGTCTATGATGTAATCATATCATGAGCAGATTCTCAATATATTTCAGCATGAATTACATAATGTACCTTTTGAGGCATTATCCTATGTCTGATTTATGGCATGCCTTTTCGGGGCAAATTAATGGAAATTTCTCGCAAATTGTGCCTTTTTGTCAGTTTCCTTTTTGTACGATGGATGAAAGTCGCGAACCATGCGATGGTTCAGAATTTCAATGAACAAAGAGTGAAACAACAAATCTTCAGCAACAAACAAAACACAAATGAAACATAATCATAAATGAGTGAAAAAAAAACAAATTTCTTTTAAATCAACCTATTAAAATTAAAACTTTAAAAACAAATTTTTAAAAATTAAATTGTGGTAAAAACAAGAAGAAAATAAAACAAACCCGATGAGTGGATGCTTCCATTTTTAGAATTTCCTACTCTTTGTGCACGCAGCACAACCATCGTTATCTACTCTAACTCTCTGCACATCCCTGCAGAATTTCACATCCTGCACAAAAACTCAGAAAGCTTTACAAATCTCCTTCAACAAGATCGACCTTTCTCACATGATACATTTCTATAAATTCAACGCTATTAACCTTCTTTTGAGAATTGACTTACATTTCAATTCTCATTTCTGAATCAGTCATACACTCCTGATTCATTACATTTGAGGTCGGTCCTTACATTTTGACACTTTCTTTTGAGAATTGACCTACATTTCAATTCTCATTTCTGAATCAGTCCTACATTTCTGATTCATTACATTCGAGGTCGGTTTTTACATTCCGACACTTTCTTTTGAGAATTGACTTACATTTCAATTCTCATTTCCAAAACAGTCCTACATTTCTGATTAATTACATTCGGTCCTTACATTCCGACACTTTCTTTTGAGAATTGACCTACATTTCAATTCTCATTTCTGCGAGGCCGGTCCTTACATTCCGACACTTTCTTTTGAGAATTGACCTACTTTCAATTCTCATTTCCGAGGTCCTTACATTCCGACACTCTCTTTTGAGAATTGACCTACATTTCAATTCTCATTTCCGAAACCTTACATTCCGACACCTTCTTTCGAGAATTGACCTACATTTCAATTCTCATTTCTGAATGATCCTTACATTCTGACACTCTCTTTTGAGAATTGACCTACATTTCAATTCTCATTTCCGAATCGCCTACATTTCTGATTCATTACATTCATGGTCGGTCCTTACATTCCGACACTTTCTTTTGAGAATTGACCTACATTTCAATTCTCATTTCAAGGTCGGTCCTTACATTCTGACGCTTTCTTTTGAGAATTGACCTACATTTCAATTCTCATTTCCCAATCAGTCCTAAGTTTCTGATTCTTTACGTTTGAGGTCGGTCCTTACATTCCGACACCTTCCGAGGCCGGTCCTTACATTCCGACACTTTCTTTTGAGAATTGACCTACTTTCAATTCTCATTTCCGAGGTCCTTACATTCCGACACTCTCTTTTGAGAATTGACCTACATTTCAATTCTCATTTCCGAAACCTTACATTCCGACACCTTCTTTCGAGAATTGACCTACATTTCAATTCTCATTTCTGAATGATCCTTACATTCTGACACTCTCTTTTGAGAATTGACCTACATTTCAATTCTCATTTCCGAATCAACATTTCTGATTCATTACATTCAAGGTCGTTCCTTACATTCCGACACTTTATTTTGAGAATTGACCTACATTTCAATTCTCATTTCCAAATTAGTCCTACATTTCTGATTCATTACATTCAAGGTCGATCCTTACATTCCGACACTTTCTTTTGAGAATTAACGTACATTTCAATTCTCATTTCCGAATCAGTCCTACATTTCTGATTCATTGCATTCGAGGTCGGTCCTTACATTCCGACACTTTCTTTTGAGAATTGACCTACATTTCAATTCTCATTTCTGAATCAGTCCTACATTTTTGATTCATTACATTCAAGGTCGGTCCTTACATTCCAACACTTTCTTTTGAGAATTGACCTACATTTCAATTATCATTTCTGGATCAATCCTACATTTCTGATTCATTACATTCGAGGTCGGTCCTTACACTCCGACTCTCTCTCTCTCTGTTTGAATAGATATTTGAGTTTCAATTCCCACCTCGGGGTCAACACTTACATTCTGACTCCCCTTCTTTGGAAATCTTTGAAATTTCATAACTCAAAATCCACTCTCCGATCCCCAGCGAGAGTCCCTACTCCTTGATTCCAACCAGACGATCACCTGCTAAATCCCCGGCATAAACAAATCACACACACAACTCTACTCATACTTCTGGGTCTGTTGACTTAGGAGTTTGTATTGGTTTTTGCTGATCTCGTCGGTCAACGCCAATACGCGCTGTGTGCTTGCCCAACACACCACACCTATTGGGGGTCCATTTGTTGACCTCATTTTTGGTTGAGGTTTAGTTTTTCCTCTTTAGAAGGTCTAGCCATAGGATTTTCCTATTGACTATTCCTAGAAAACTAGACGTGAAACCCTCACCACTAGAAATTCCAAACTCTTCTCTACTCAACTTGAAGTTCCACATGTTGGTCTCAACCTCTAAATACTTAGTAGGTGGGGTCACTGTGGGGGAAACTCTAGATGAGTCACCCTTAGGATTGCTAGACCTTCTCTAAATACTTAGTAGGTGGGGTCACTGTGGGGGAAACTCAAGATGAGTCACCGTTAGGATTGCATCATTAGAAATTCCAAACTCTTCTCCACTCAACTTGAAGTTCCACATATTGCTCTCAACCTCTATATTTAGTAGGTGGAATCACTATGGGGGAAACTCAAGATGAGCCACCCTTAGAACTGTTGGACCTAAGGTTAACCCTGGGTGTTGGTCTAGAGATAAGGCATTCACTACACTCACTACAGTCATCTACACTCACAATCACTCACAACCCTGAACTTAAATTTCTAGCCTAGATCCCTTGATCTTTTGGGATACTCATATAAGATGTCCCCTAAACCTACTAGCCCTAGGGCTATAGTTTGGCTAAGATCACTATGTAGAGGACCCAAAATGGGGTTTCCTTTGGTCCATGGCACCCCCTAAACCTACCAGCCCTAGGGTTATGGTTTGGCTAAGACCACTATATAGAGGACCCAAAATGGGGTTTCCATTGGTCCCCATAAACCGACTAGCCCTAGGGCTATGGTTTGGCTAAGATCACTATGTAGAGGACCCAAAATGGTCTAACCTAAGGCTATGGTTTGACAAAGACCACTATGTAGAGGACCCAAAAAGGGGTTCTCATTGGTCTATGGCTTTTTGGTTATGATTGGTACCTCAACTCTAGCAAAATACCCATCTTGGCCTTTTACCCTAAAACACGCCCAACTTACCAAAATACCCCTCTTGGACCCAAAATTCCAAAAATTTTCAGAAAATCCTAATAAATTCAAAATATTCCCAATTTCATTTCTCTAAACTACCACATGACCTAATTTGGCCAAATTGACCATCTTTAACCAAAATCCCCAAATTTTCCTTTAAGGGCCCAAATTTCCCCAAATCCAATTCAAATGTCCATCAATTTGATCTCAATTGACCCCAATTTCTATCCTAAACTCAAATTAACTTTTGATATGACAAAACTTAACCAAATCCATGCTCAATTGGTCCATGATTTGAGCTCAATTTTGATTTGGGTCAAAACCCCAATTTTGGCCATATGACATAATCTCATCAAATTGAACCAATGGCCAAGTCAATTGGCCTCAATTAATGTTTCAAAATCTTTATAACATTCCTATACATCAAAATCAACAAATTGACCTTGGTGAAGCCTCAAATCCATTTGATTTTGGCCTAAATCCAAAACTCCCAAATTTAGTCAATTGGCCTCAATTAATGTTGAAAAATCTTTATAACATTCATATACATCAAAATCAACCATCCTTGTTGAAGCCTCAAATCCATTTTATTTTGGCCTAAATCCAAAATTCCCAAATTTAGCCCCATGCTTGGTGAATTCTCAAATCCATTTGATTTTGGCCTAAATCCAAAATTCCCAAATTTATCCCAAAATTGGCTAAGTCCCTAAATTTCACCAAATTGATTGCCTTAGCCTCCAAATTGGCATCCAATTCATGTTGAAAACTCTTCATGAGGTCCCTAGTGACCATTCACAACAATCAATTTGGACTTAGCCCAAGGCTAACTCAAGCTAGACCCAAGCCTAGCCCAACATGACCAAATTGATTAAAGTTCAAAATTCCCTCAAACGAAGCTAGACCCAAGCCTAGCCCAACATGACCAAATTGATTAAAGTTCAAAATTCCCTCAAATGACTATTCAATTGAACTCAAACCATTTCCATTCTTCACCAAAGTTTTTCCTTATGATCATCTACACCAAATGCAACAATTATTTGGGCCAATTGACATGGATAACCTAGCCCAAACCCATGTTTTGGTCATTTGCACCCACTTGGACCCATGCGCTAAATGTGACCTAATCACCCTAAAGCCACCAAATTAACTCCACCACAACCATTAGTTGGACTTAGTGACCAGTCCAAACACCATGAAACCACCTAAATCAAGCCATGGACCAAAGGTCCCCCAAATTAAGGGATCTTATTTCAAAAAATGCACATGCTTAAGATATCTTTGCCAAATCAAAACACATTTGCATTAAATTGTTGTGATGGNNTTTAGAGAAGCCTCTCCAAACTTCACACAGAGCTTCCCTAAGATCCTCTCAGTGCATTCCAACCATTTTCCCTCACCAATTCTCACTGCTGGAGCTCAATTNAAGATCCTCTCAGTGCATTCCAACCATTTTCCCTCACCAATTCCCATCGTCAGATCTCAATTTTGAGCTTGAAACCTTGCTGGAAATCAGGACAGAACCCAATACACCTCCACACTCTACCAAACTTCAATTGCTTGTGCCCACACCTTCACAACAACAAGAGAAGACAAAGCCCCATCAAATTACCCTTTGAAATTACCTCCACCATAGCTCTAGACCAACACCTGAAATCGAGCTGGTCTGAATTCATCTCTAGGCCTTACACCAAGACCAGGGACTCAATCTCTAGCCTCCTTGGACCCCAACGAACGTGTCAAGCACCTCTGATTGAAGCCTCCCTTCTCAGAGCAAAGGTATAAGACTTCTCCTCCTCCTGAGCTCATTTTGATTCCCCCTTTACTTAGGCTTGATTTCATGCTACATTAACCGTATGGATGTGTTCGTCTCACTTATACGAGTCCATTGGATCAAACCCGAAGTGATTTGGTTGAGTCTAAGCTGAGATCTTAGGGTTTTAGTGTGGGCGGACACGGGATCATTCTATCGAGGACGATGATGGGGAGTCGTTTGATCAAGCTTGTATCAAAGGGACGGGGGAGATCAAGCTGGACAGCGCTTCGGGACATAAACAGTAGGCCGAATCAGCAAGCTACATGGACGGCGGCGTCCAACCAGAGCGAGCCACGCATGCCTTCGGAGCCGTCGTAAGTTAAGGTGGCACGCGCAGTTTAAATAGATAAATAAGGCTTTTCTCTTATTTATTTAAATAACGTTAAATTAGAAAATCCATAACTTTGTGTAGAAAAATCACAAAAATAAAATAAAAATATCCTCTTGCTGAAAATACATAACTTTGTGTAGAAAAATCACAAAAATAAAATAAAAATACCCTCTTGCTCAGCTTCTATTTATTTAAATACCCCCAAACTTATAAAATCCATAAATTTGTGTAGAAAAATCACAAAAATAAAATAAAAATACCCTCTTGCTCAGTGAACAGGGAGAACAATGTAGAATAAATTTCACGATCATGTTATGCATATTTTATTTTTAATTAATTAAACAATGTTTTGAATCATTTGATTCTCCATGCATACTGATATATCACTTTAGCTTGAAACTTTGACATGTTGCAACCACTATTAAGAGAAATATTCTCTGATTTTTTCAAAGTCGGAGAAGGTTCCTATACAGAGATCCATCTATTTCAAGTTATTCCACATTATTTCTTTAAAATAATCATGTAAATTAGCATATTAATTAGAAAATCCTAAGAAAATTTTGGAAGGTCCACCATAACTAGAGAAACCTTTGGAAATAATGTCATGGGTCAAGTCATTTAAAATGCTCTTAAATTTTACAAACACTAAATCACTAAGATGATTAATTTTGGAAAATTTAAACATTTAAATTACTTGAGTTTTGATCTCCATAGTGATTTATGATCCAGAGAACTCATTATAAAAGTTTCAAAATATTTTGAATTCATTTGACAACTTAAGTTGATTTTTAAAGATAAATACCACTTCTGACACTTAAATGATTTTTAAAAATCAAATTATAATTCAAAAAATTATGAAACTTAGTTTTTTGAGTTTTCTGTGATCGGGGGTATTTTCTAAAAATAAAATGATATTTAAAATAAAAATTGATTTTTAGCCTATTTTAAATATTCAAATAATTAAAAATCCATAAAAATCACAAAAATAATAAAACTCATGGAAATGTTCTGAATTGCGTCCTAATCACTTAGGAACAATTAGAATATTTTTCTTGATTCTCTAAATAAAGATATTGAATTTCAAAGCTTAAGAATAAATTTTTTTATAAGGCTAAAAATGAGCTTTCACTAAAATAATTCCAATAAATCAAGGAAAAATCAAAAAATAATAAAATTTTCTCCTCTAAGTTTTCTGGCCTTAAGGAGTTTTTTCAAAAATACAAAACATAATTTTAACCTCCCAAAATATTTTATTTTTTTTAAATAACCCAGAACTTAAAATAATTCTTATAAATCACAGAGAATTAAAAAAATCATGAAATTTTGTCCAAAGACATTTCTAGTATAGGTCTACCTCTAGTAAAAATTTTAAGTTATTAGAATTTACCTTGGTCAAATTAGGAATTTTCTTTAAAAAATCCTATTTTTGCAAGAAAATAATTACATAAATTAAATTAAATTTTGAAAAAATCACATTTTCTCCTCTGATGTCTTAACTAACCCATGAATGAGGTTGGATAAAAATTTTAAAGTCATTTGAATTGACTTTGACAAATTATGAAGTGTTAGAGCCTCAGGGGCACATGTGTAATTTTGAAAATTTAGCCTTAATTAACATTTAGGCTTAAGTCAAAGAGGGAAAATGGGTAACATCTAATCTTAATCAATTTATTTGATGCTTGAAACACAAGGGGTTAATTGGTAGAAACCAATCTCACTTTCTTNATGATCCTGGACTTAGGGGTATGACTTTTGAAGCTAATAATTAATCAATTTAATATCCCTATCTTGATTTTCAAATAGAATCCAAATCATGAATCATGACCACTTAAAGCTTAACCCTGAAACTAATTAAAACACTCACCTAGGTCTTAAGGGCTTAGTTGTGACTTAAGCTAAATCAAAAATTGATTAAACAAGGATTAGAGAAATAAACATAATTAAATCAAACATCCTTGAAACACCACTAAGCCCAATTAGGATTAAAAATTTGGCTAAGTGTTCAAATTACATTAACTTGCCTCTTTAAAGGTCTTCACCCACATACTTTTCAAATTAAATGATAAGTGATAATTACCCAATTCTTAGGGATAGTTGAGACACCAAGGTTCACTGAGTAATAAGGGTATTTACAGGATGGACCATTAAGCAATATAATAAGTTTAAATGGACTTGAGGCTTTTCACCAATTGGTGAGAGGGAGGCATGGACCTGCTTCCCCGTCCTAAATTATTGGATACCTCAGAGGCCTATTAAAATTAATATTCTTCGCTCAATGAAATCATCCTTAATTAAAATTTTTTTAAGGACCCACCAAAATTGACATAGGGTTAGTGAAAACCACCAGAACTTACTGTTTTTGCTCTTCATAAATTCCTTCACATGCATTTTTAAGTTTCAGGTGGTGGAACGAGAAGACTCGCCAGGTATGCTTTTACAAGTTTATAGTACTGTCTTTCTTCTGCTTTTTCCTTACATGTTTCATGTTTGCATTTACCTACATAAATTTGCATGTTAACCATAACCAAAACAAAAACCAAAACTAAAATCAACCAAGATAAAATTCAACGCCACAACATTCAAAATATAAAACAAACTCAAAATTTAATACAAACGTCACATAAAACTACAGCTTCAACTAAATTAAGACGTCTCCATCGGATGATCGAGAATTCCTCGGAGGAGGTAACCTACGGTTGCTAACGAGGCTTCCCACGATTTAAATGAAATTATGGAACTCATTAAGTTAAATTTACTAAGTTCATTTGGACTAAGTGAATCCAATAGAAATAGTGATGTCAGAATGAGGGAACGTAGGATCCTAACCGGTGTCACTCTAATCAACTTTAATATGCCCTCATAAAATTTAAAGAACTTCAATCATAGGGCCAACTGATTTGACATTATAACTTGACACACTAGATAACTCAAACTTTTTCGCGGCAAGGAGCTTGGAGCAAGCATGGTGGGCAGCACAGCCATCTTCAACAGCAAAACCTGTCTTACCCAGCTAAACCAATCATCCTTCCTTAGACTTAAACAACAAAGCCATCGGAATTCGAGGTTGCTTGTTGATGCAACGTAAATCCTCACCTTATCTTTAGGCATTTGTATAGCTCTGCTACATAATATAAGCCCTAACTCGTCTTAGGATTTCGAGGTTGTCGTTTTTCACGACCTAAATCTTCACATCTTCCAGGCTATTTGCGTGATCGATTTACACGAATGAAAGTCCTAACTAATAAAATTGGCAGGATGAAATACCTAAATATTTCTCCTCGAAACTGAAGCCAATCATTAGGATAGCTTGGGAAGTCACCAGGGTTCTCCTCTGGATCCATGACATCTCTCTAGTCCTTCTTCCTTTGGATTCTACAATAAAATGTTCCAAATTTGAACCAATCCCCTTTCACCTTAGTTCTTCTTCCTTTGGATTCTACAATAAAATGTTCCAAATTTGAACCAATCCCCTTTCACCCTCCTCCTTTGGATTCTACAATAAAATGTTCTAAATTTGAACCAATCCCCTTTCACACCTCTAGGTTCGATTTCGTTGAAGAGTCCTACCCTTTGAAATTTCTTGAAGATAATATTTCTCAATTTTTATCGAGAGTCTTCTTAGGTGGCTTTGGTCATTTAAGACGTAATTAACTATAGGGGCTTGCCCTTATAGGAAGCATGTCCGAACCCAACTTAATATAAACTCTATTTAATCCTTTATATTAAATAGGGGAACTTGTCGGCAAATACAAAGGTTTCGCAGACCAAACAGATGTCATAATTTTCTTAGTTTATTTGATCGAGCCTCATCCTCAAGTCTTGTGTTTATCCTTCGGGATAGATACATGATTTGAGGTACAATGCTCTTTCAGTTTAAACTATGAAAAATATGGGGTTAGGTTGATTTCATACTTTAACGTCCTTCCGAAGCGGGCTACGGGATTTCGATTCCGGTGACCGACAGCTTCTTACGGGCAACCCCACAACCAAACCAACCCCCAAAATAACGCCGACA
>JXCR01072350.1:94141-105945 GCA_002079205.1 Phalaenopsis hybrid cultivar
CAACCTAGACCCCTACGAGATTATGCAAATCTTATAGCAGATGAAATTCACTTATCTATCCAAAATCCTGATGTAGCTGCTAATTCATTTGAGCTTGAACTTGCTATTATCCAAATGGTACAAAACAATCAATTCGGAGGTACACCAAATGAAGATCCGAACCAAGACCCTTAAGAGACTATGCAAATCCTACGGCAGATGAAATTCAGTTATCTATCCAAAATCCTGATGTAGCTGCTAATTCATTTGAGCTTAAAGCAGATGAAATTCACTCATCTATCCAAAATCCTGATGTAGTTGCTAATTCATTTGAGCTTAAACTTGCTATTATCTAAATGGTACAAAATAATCAATTCGGAGGTACACCAAATGAAGATCCTAATTTACACATCGCATAATTCACTTATCAATCCAAAATCCTGATGTAGCTGCTAATTCATTTGAGCTTAAACCTGCTATTATCCAAATGGGTACAAACAATCACAGGAGTTACACCCAATGAAGATCCTATTTACACCTCGCTAGTTTTTTAGAACTGTGTGCTACTTTTTAATTTGACAGAGTTTCAAACGATGTTGTTAGACTTAGACTTTTTCCTTTTTCATTGAGGGATAAGGCTAAGATGTGGTTAAATTTGTACACCTAGATCTATTAGAACTTGGGGAGAACTTTCACAGAAATTTCTATTCAAATATTTCCCTCCATCTACCTGGATCTATTAGAACTTGGGGAGAACTGTCACAGAAATTTCTATCCAAATATTTCCCTCAACAGGATCTATTAGAACTTGGGGAGAACTTTCACAGAAATTTCTATCCAAATATTTCCCTCCATCCTGGATCTATTAGAACTTGGGGAGAACTGTCACAGAAATTTCTATCCAAATATTTCCCTCTATCTAGGATCTATTAGAACTTGGGGCGAACTTTCACAGAAATTTCTATCCAAATATTTCCCTCCATCAGGAGAACTTTCATAGAAATTTCTATCCAAATATTTCCCTCCATCTTTTTCACTGAGGGATAAGGCTAAGATGTGGTTAAACTTGTTAGCACCTGGATCTATTAGAAAGAACTTTCACAAACATTTTTATCCAAATATTTCCCTCCATCCAAAATTGCAAAACTTAGAAATGACATAACATCGTTCTGTCAGATTGATGGAGAGTCAATATATGAAGCTTGTAAATGACATAACATCATTTTGTCAGATTGATGGAGAGTCGATATATGAAGCTTGGGAGAGATTAAAATATCTTCTTAGGAAATGCCCAATTGATGGAGAGTCAATATACGAAGCTTGGGAGAGATTTAAAGATCTTCTTAGAAATTGCCCTCATCATTCATTACCAGACTGGTGCTGCTAAACTAAGAAATGACATAACATCGTTCTGTCAGATTGATGGAGAGTCAATATATGAACTGCTAAACTTAGAAATGACATAACATCATTCTGTCAAATTGATGGAGAGTCAATATATGAAGCTGATTTAAAGATCTTCTTAGGAAATGCCCTCATCATTCGTTACCAGATTGGATGATAATCTTCCATCCAAAACTGCTAAACTTAGAAATGACATAACATAGTTCTGTCAGATTGATGGAGAGTCAATATATGAAGCTTGGGAGAGATTTAAAGATATAACATCTTTCTGTCAGATTGATGGAGAGTATCCAAAACTGCTAAACTTAGAAATGACATAACATCATTTTGTCAGATTGATGGAGAGTCGAAAAACTGCTAAACTTAGAAATGACATAACATTGTTCTGTCAGATTGATGGAGAGTCAATATACGAAGCTTGGGAGAGATTTAAAGATCTTCTTAGCATAACATCATTTTGTCAAATTGATGGAGAGTCAATATACGAAGGTTAGGAGATAAATGACATAACATCATTTTGTCAGATTGATGGAGAGTCGATATATGAAGCTTGGGAGAGATTAAAAGACTATTAAGAAATGCCCTCATCATTCGTTACCAGATTGGTTGATAATTCAAACTTTTTATAATGGACATAACATCATTCTGTCAGATTGATGGAGAGTCAATATACGAAGCTTGGGAGAGATTTAAAGATCTTCTTAGAAATTGCCCTCATCATTCATTACCAGACTGGTGCTGCTAAACTAAGAAATGACATAACATCGTTCTGTCAGATTGATGGAGAGTCAATATATGAACTGCTAAACTTAGAAATGACATAACATCATTCTGTCAAATTGATGGAGAGTCAATATATGAAGCTGATTTAAAGATCTTCTTAGGAAGTTTCCTCATCATTCGTTACCAGATTGGTTCATAATTCAAAATTTTTATAATGGATTAGTGGGATCTCTTAGATCGATTATAGATGCTGCGGCTGTTGGGATCTTTAATGTCAAACCCTTTTGATGAGGCTTATTCATTGTCGGCGTTATTTTGGGGATGGTTTGTGAGGTTGCCCGTAAGAAGCTGTCGGTCGCTGGAATCAAAATCCCGTCGCCCTATTCGGAAGGAAGTTAAAGTATGAAATCAAACTGACCCCATATTTTCATAGTTTAAAATGAAAGAGCATTGTACCTCAAATCCTGTATNAAGTTCTAATTTTATTCATGAATGTAAATTTAAAATTAAGGTACATGACTTGAGCTTCTACTCTTGAACCTTGTCACGTAGTTCGGTGCTCTGCACCTCAAAAGACATGCTCGTACCTTATTTCAATACAGACTCGATCTTAAGGACTCCATCAAATAAATGATAAACTTAAGAAAGTATTTAATCTATAGAAAATTTAGCATGGTTTATATCATGTAGCACATATGAGCCATGTCTGGTGGGAGGATAACATTAGTAGCACCTGCAGAAAGTGTTAGTATTTAACTTGTTGTCTGCTCCTTCCTTTTCATTTATCTTAGGCATGGATCTTTGCATAGAAAATTACCCTAATATATCGGTGCACAAGTTCAAACCTAATAAACACTCAAACAACAGTACAACAAAGGGATGTCTTCCTAGAATAACCAAACCATCAGAGAACTATAGTAAGACATCAAACGTACTACCCAACATCCTAGCCTTAGCCAAGCACTCCATCTATTGAATGTGTCCTAACACAACATCTAAGTGTAGGTGCAGTGCAGAGGTAAAGACTACCCAAATGAATATGACTGGGTCACCAACACTGGGCCCATCCCAAGGATCCAAGGGATCTAATGTGATTCACCCATTAGGGTTTAAATAAATTTGACCTCACAAATGGCCTAGTTTCACTAATTTCATTGTTTTGAAAATATAGAGGGCCATTAAATGTGAACACAAAATTCAATGTGGCATTCATTACATTCCTTATAACCTTAGCATATTCATATTTGTGGTCATCCTGTTGTAATAATTGACATTGATTATTGAGATTACAAGGCAAACAATGCTCGTTAAACTTTGCAATCAACACAGGGTCACTGACCTAATGAGTCTACTTTGATATCAAGACACACAAAGTGATGATCATGCAATCATGCAACATAATATAATCTAACGTGCAAAAATTTTGCACTCAATGGGTTTAGTTGCTTTTGGACGTAACCCAGATTGAGTACACAACGTGAATGGCTTTTGACATTCAAGTGTAATGCCGTAAGAGATGAGGCTACATGCTATCCATTTAGAAGATTTACACACAAATGGGCTAGCAATGATAGCGATGATTCATCCAAGATTTCTAAGTATTGAGCCTCACACATATGGTGGGTGTTGGCTCTCAAGGAGAAACCACATGTAAGCGTTTGACAAAGGCAAGGACTTTGTTTTTTATGTAATAGTATTTAACATAGTAAGTAACCTTCAAAAAACCTATTTTTTTTATGTGCATACAAGAATAAAATTAAAAAAATGAAATGAACCTAAAAAAATTAAAAGGCAAGCGCACACATTGCAACATGCAATTGACTGGTTGAGCGGGTCTTAGTGGTTGTTTGAAACAAAGTGATTGGTTTTATGATCAGGACTTAGTGTTTATTTGAACCAAAGAATGATTTTATGATCGGCCTTGGTGGCCAATCAAATGAAATTGTGGTATTGTGATTAGATTTTATGGACGATCAAACCAAGGTGATTTGTTGACTAGGCCTTAGAGGTTGATCAAACCAAGGTGAAGGTTGATCGAACTAATACATGGTTTTGTGATCGGCCTTGGTGGTTGATTGAATCAAAGTTATTAGTTGATCAAACGTTAGTGGCTGATTAAACCAATGTGGGTGGTTGATTGGGCCTTTATGGCCACTCAAACTAAAGTGATTGGTTTTACTGATCAGGACTTCTTAGCCGATCAAACCAAAGTAATTGGTTTTATCAATTGGGCTTTCATGGATGATCAAACCTAAGTGATTGATTTTTTGCAAAGTGTCATGTAATATATGCAAGCAATGTGATTAACACATGTAAGAGATATTTCAAGCAAGCGAGGTAAGCTAATTGACCCTTGAGGCTAACTGAAATGGTCGATCGGGTGCTTTGCCAAGAGGGGTTAGACGAGCTAGAGTAACTGACCTGACCAAAGTGATAGTTAAATAAGACCTTGATGGTCAACCAAACTAATTTGATCAGTTGATCAAGCTGGGGAAACCAATCAAACAAATTTATATGGTTGATCGTGTCTTCTTGGCCAAGAAACAAAGTTTGAATGGTTAATTCGACCTTGGTGGTTCATCGAGCCAAGGTGACTGATCAAGCAAGATTGGATGGTTGATCAAAACTTAATGGTGGATCAAACAAATTGGAGAGTTGATTAAAGCTTAATGGTCAATCAAACCAATTTGACTGGTCAATTGAGCTAGAGTGGCCAATCTCATAAAACTGGATGGTTTATTGGACCTTGGAGGCTAATCGAACCAAAGTTGAATGATTGATTGGACATTCATTGCTGATCAAACTAAATTGATCAATTGATCGAGACAGGGTAGATGATCACAGTGAAGTCGACAGCTTATCCGACATTAGTCATTGATCGAACCAAAATGGGCTATTTATTTAACCTTGGTGGCCTATAGAACCAGTATGATGATATGATCATGGTGACATGCATGACGTTTCATGTTATCACTGCTTGAATATCATGACAGTAATCGTCTCCAATTCTTTGATGAAGTAGTTTGCTGGTGTCGGTGTTGAGGAGTCACCAATTTGTTTATCTTTATACTGTCATCCTTTTTTGAATTCTTCAAGTCATACGTGTTGATGCATATAAGAGATGAAAAATCAGGTGAAGTAAGGCAAATAATAATGAAAAAAATAAATTTCTAAGGAGCTTTCATAAAAAATTTCATTGTTACCAAAGAATTTATATGAAAGCATAATGTCACGATTTCAGCATTATGTACCTGTTCTGCGGTTCACATCTTTCTATTGGGATAAGTCCCTATAGTTAATTCCATCTTAAATAATTCATTATTATTTAAGAAAACCTCCAATTAAGGTTTAAATTTGTTCTAAAAGAATTCAAGAATAATTTTAAGGAAAGGAATGTAAAAAATTCTATCCATAGAGTAGCTGATATCAAGCAATCCTAAAATCTTATTTAGTTAAGGTTGATTTCTTAATGTATGTCTTGAGTGGCTAGAACAACCATCAGGCAAAACAAAGTTAGCACACCTTATAACATTATAAGAAATCTAGGATAACATTTGGGATGATGTTCATCATTCTTCAGAAACCGTACAAAATAAAGTTAATAGAAAAAGAAAAAAAGTATTTTTCTTTTACTTATTTTATTTTTTGATTTTTAAGTTTTTAGACGACTTGATAAAGATTTCTATGGCTCCGTCATCCCCGGGTCATGAAAGTAACCTAAATTACTTAGCCTGAAAGGTTGTTAACCTACTCTGAGTGGAATATTCTTGTCAGCAACCACAGACTGCATCATCCATGAGATCTTTGTAAACTATGATAGGTTGGGTTAAAGTTGTGTTCAGTGATTTTCGTTCATTAAGATTTCATGTAAGTTTTAATGTCTTTTATGGATTTTAGGTTTTGAAAATCTCCCCATATCGTATCGATGCTCTATTTATATTTAGAGATATACTAGATAACATCTATAAAAATTTCACTATTGTAGACACTTTTCTGGATAAAGTTATCAAGAGGTTGATTGATGGTAGAGGATTATGGAAATTCAAAAATGATAATAAGCTCAACATCCCTACTTCCAAATTAATTGGAATATCAATAACCTGACATTATTTCATTTCTGCATAGTTACTTCCATTTAGTAATCTTTATGTTGTAACTAAAGATCGATCTTTCTCAAAAAAAAATTTTCCAGTAAGATTAATCCAATTATATAAGTTTCTTATCGAACATTCAATTGCTAATACTATAAGGGGTGATCTACTCTTAGATTATGACATCCATCTACTATTTCTTCTCTGTGTCAGAATTTTAGTGTTCCTTTTAGTAGTTAGAATGAGCAGCTTCATCCATTGCGGCCTACCTCCAGATCGAAAATTATATTGTACAGAAGAAATGCAGTGTTTGGAACTAAGTACTACCAATTCAACCTACTTCATCTTCTTATCCCAAACCTCATCCTACAACTCTGATGGCCTCTATGGCACAAAAATAGAGAAGGTGGAGAATATGATCTCTAGTGGATAGACAAATGTAAATGGGTTAGCTGATGGTTAAAAATATATGGAATTGCGAAAGAAAAACCAATATGATCAATTTTTCAACTTTCATGCTATAGAGCTAGAGATGTACCAGAGAAATTAGTGGATTGAAGGAGACAATTCCATTATGTTTCCCATTTATTCTACTTATGATCCTCTTGAAAGCACCAGCCACCAATGGAAGATGATTCTAGGGAGGATAACAACAATGAAGAAGAAGCTAAAGATGAAGATGAAAAAGAAGATGAAGAGGAAGTTGATGATAAGGAAGATGATGACGATGAGAAGTAGTATTTATTTTCTTTAATGTGGATGTATTGGATGTTATTTTTATTTGTTATTGCTGCTACTAAAGTACTTTTATTTGACTAGCACATAAATTTATTGTGGAAATGATTTTGTATGCACGTTGTAATATTCAGACTTTCTGGTGTAATTTCAATCGATATCCTGTTTAGCTTAGATTTACTTGTTATTTCATATATGTTTATTTCTATCCAAGTTGATCTTGGTGATAGGCACATGTGGTAGGAAGTATTTCTTTATCATTTTCTCCCCTTTTAAATTCATGTTTTAAATTGTTGAAAATTTTTAGAATTAAGTTTGTGGGTGAAAAAAAAATCTTTTAAATGTTAACCTTTTTTGTTCTCAATAAACTTAGTTTGAATTGTTATGATTAATAAACTTGAGGAATGTGGGGTTAAATTTAAAACTTTCATAATATTGATAAAGAAAAAACATAGTTTATGTATTTTAAANGGGGTGTGTGGGTGCAAAAGGCCAAGTTGGGCATTTCAAGTGCAATTGGGTAGGGAACTATTTTGAATGAGTCATGAACTAATGAAATCTCCATTTTAGGTTCCCATGTATTGGTCTTAGCCAGGGTATTGTGAGGGTATGGTGTACCTTAGCTCCAAATCAACACCCAGGGTCAATCCTAAGGCCAAGTAGACTTATAGGAACTCTCCTTGAGTTCCCTCATAATGATCTTACCTACTAAGTGCTAGAGGTTAGGACCAATATGTGGAACTTCAAGTTGAGTAAAGAGATGAGTTTTGAGCTTTTAGTGGTGAGGGTACCTTTTCTAGTTTTCTAAGACTAGTCAGTAGTAAAGTCTTATGGCTAGACCTAGGCTACTAAAGAAATTTCTAGACCTCAACCAAAAGTGAGGTCAACACACGCTAACCGAACATCCTTCTTTGGTAGCAAGCCTTCTAAAAATTGCACTAACTCGAGTGATAGGAGTGAACTTCTTTTCCTCCTTACTGTGTTCATGAAGTGGTGGTAATGCGGCAGTGATCCTTCGGATACTCTCATATCCATCAGTATCTGTCAGAGGATGAAATCTACTCCCTCGCCTGAGTGGATTGATTTATGGTAAAAGTTCTTCATCTTGATGAGGCTCCTCAACAATGGGTGTCTTCTCATGAGCCTGGGCTTTGATGGCTCTCCAAACTCTTCTATTACGGTTCCTCCTTTGAGTTCGAGTCAGCGGTCCAGTCCTTGAACTTGATCTGATTTCAAACACGGGTAGTGGGACAGTTAATCCTTCAGTCGGATCCTCAACAATCATCACTTCTTTCCCATTAGCAGCAGCCTGGATAACAGGTTTGATGAGTGTCGCGACGGCAGTAGCTTTAGCCTTTTTTGCAGGCAGGGAAGTCTTGAAGGCAGTTCAGATTGAATTCTGCAGACGGCTCCTCCATTTCTGGAGCGGCGATCTTCATTACCATGAACGGGGTTTTCCCGAGGATGACCTCAAGATCTTCAAGTCCAGCCCCAAATTTGATGGTGGGAGTGACATTACTGGCGCTGCGATCCGTTGGCAGGTTGCAGGAAATGGTCAGCGTTGGGTAGGTCATTGCAGCGGGCTTTAAAATAGAAACTTTTAGGGTTAGCTATATGGCTAAAAACCTTGTACTTCTTAGTGCAAGCACTGAAAGTAGAGGTTGATCTGTAGACCGGACGGGTCTTAATTTACAGGTATTTAAAATCTTGTTTAAGAAAAATTTAATTAATGTAAGAAAATTTCAAAGCGCGCGCAACACAACACAATTTGGTTTAATTTGCGGAATAACAAATCAAATTTAGAAGGGAGATGTGAAGTATTTTACGACCCACTGCGAGACCTATTTAGTGGCAGAAAATGCCCAGGTGGAACTAGTCCACCGACACACGTATTGGGTGTCCAACCCCACAGGAAAATTCAAAGAGTCCTTAATGTCCTTCTGAACCCCTCTGTTCAAAGATGGTTGAATAGCTAGTCCTGAAGTCCAAGGAGTTGGTTGTACTTTCCCAAGATAGAAATGGGTAAAGTATGTCAAAAGAAGAAGAATAATTTGGTCCAAGAGGGACATGAACACATTACCGATGTGTGAAAATAATATTTCTTGGTTTGAATGGAGAGAAAAGCTTGTCCCCAGCGGAGTCGCCAAAAGCTGTCAGCGCTATTTCGGGGGTTTGTGGGGAGTTGCCCGTAAGAAGCTGTCGGTCACCGGAATTGAAATCCCGTCCCCCGCTTCGGAAGGACGTTGAAGTGTGAAATCAAACTGGCCCCATTTTTTTCATAGTTTAAAATGAAAGAGCACTGTACCTCAAATCCAGTATCTACCACGAAGGATAAACATAAGACTTGAGGGTGAAGCTCGGTCAAATAAACTAAAGTATGACGTCCGTTTGGTCTGCAAAACCTTTGTATTTGCCGACAAGTTCCACTATTTAATATAAAGGATTAAATAAGGTTTATTTTAAGCTGGGTTTGGACATGCTTCCTATAAGGGCAAGCCACTATAGTTAATTACATCTTAAATAACCAAAGTCACCTAAGAAGACTCTCGATAAAAATAAGGAAATATTATCTTCAAGGAATTTCAAAGGGTGGGACTCTTCAATGAGATCAAACGTAGAGGTGTAAAAGGGAATTGGTTCAAATTTGGAACATTTTATTGTAAAATCAAAAGGAGGAAGAACTAGGGGATGTCATGGATCCAGAGGCGAACCTCGGTGACTTCTCAAGTTTCCTAATGTTTGGTTTGAATTTAGAAGAGAAAAATTTAAGTGTTTCATCCTGCCAATTTTATTAGTTAGGGCTTACATTTGTGTGAAACGATCACACANAAGAGGACTTTTCAATGAGATCGAACGTAGAGGTGTGAAACGGGATCAGTTCAAATTTGGAACATTTTATTGTAGAATCTAAAGGAAGAAGAACTAGGGGATGTCATGGAACAGAGGTGAACCTCGGTGACTTCGCAAGCTATCCTCATGTTTGGCCTCAGTTTTGAGGAAAAATAATTCAGTGTTTTATCCTGCAAGTTGTATTAGTTAGGGCTTACATTTGTGTGAAATGATCACACAAATAGCCTAGAAGATGTGAGGATGTGGTCGTGATAAAAGATAACCTTGGAATCCTAAGACTTGTTAGGGCTTATATTGTATAACATGGCTATACAAAGGCCTAAAGATAAGGTGAGGATTTACGTTGCAAAAGTANCATGTATAGCAATGCTATGCAAAGGACTAAAGATAAGGTGAGGATTTACGTTGCATAAGCAAGAAACCTCGAGGTCCTATGGCTTTGTGGTTTAGGTCNAAAGTAAGCAACCTCGAAGTGCTATGGCTTTGTTGTTTAAGTTTAAGGAAGGAAGATTGGTTTAGCCGAGGAAGACAAGTTTTGTTGTTGAAGATGGTCGTGCTGCCCACCATGCTAGCTCCAAGTCCCTCACCATGACGAGTTTGAGTTTTCTAGTGTGCCAAGTTAGAATTCCAATTCAGGTGGCCCTATGGTTGAAGTTTGCTAAATTTTATGGGGGCATATTAAAGTTTATTAGAGCGACACCGGTTAGGATCCTACGGTTCCCTCGTTCCAGNAGCTAGCTCCAAGCTCCTGCCGCGATGAGTTTGAGTTATCTAGCGTGTCAAGTTATGATATCAAATCAGGTGGCCCTATGGTTGAATTTCTTTAAATTTTATGAGGGCATATTAAAGTTGATTAGAGCGACACCGGTTAGGATCCTACGGTTCCCTCGTTCTGACATCACTATTTTCTATTGGATTCACTTAGTCCAAATGAACTTACTAAACCCAACTTAATGAGTTCCATAATTTCATTTAAAACGTGGGAAGCCTTGTTAGCAACCGTAGGTTACCTCCTCCGAGGGATTTCCGATCATTCGATAGAGATGTCTTAATTTAGTTGAAGTTGTAATTTTGTGTGATGTTTGTGATTAAATTTTGAGTTGTTTTATATTTTGAATGTTATGGCAATGTATTTTATCTTGGTTGATTTTAGTTTTGGTTTTGGGCTTTGGTTTTGGTTAACATGAAAGTTTATGTTTTTTTTTCATACATGTAGGTAAATGCAAGTAAAAAAAAGAAACAACGTAAGCATAAAGAGAAGCATGTAAGGAAAAGGCACAAGAAAGACGGTACTATAAATTGTAAAAGCGTACCTGGCGAGTCTTCTCGTTCCACCACCTGAAACTTAAAAATGTATGTGAGGGCATTTATGAAGAGCAGGAAAAGTAAAGCTCTGGTGGTTTTCCTAGCTCTATGTTGTATTTTGGTGAGTCCTTAAAAGTTTAATTAAGGATAATTTCATTGAGCAAAGTATATTAAGTTTAATAGACCTCTGAGGTATCCAACAAGTTAGGAGGAGGAAGTAGGAGCAAAGTATATTAAGTTTAATAGACCTCTGAGGTATCCAACAAGTTAGGAGGAGGAAGTAGGTCCCATGCCTCCCTCAGTTTAATAGATTATTGAGGTATCCAACAAGTTAGGAGGAGGAAGCAGGTCCATGCCTCCCTCTCACCAACTAGTGAAAAGCCTCGAGTCCATTTATGCTTATTATGTTGCTTAATGTTTTATCCTATTAATACATCTGATGCTCAGTGAACATTGATGTCTTAATTATCCCTAAGAAAGGGGTAATTATCATTTATCATTTAATTTGAAAATTATGTGACTGAATTTCCTTAAAGGGCAAGTTGGTGTAACTTGAACACTTAGCCAATTTTTTTTTTAATTAGGCTTAGTAGTGTTTCAAGGATGTTTGATTATGTTATGTTTATTTCTCTAATCCTCATTTAGTCAATTTTGATTTTGCCTAAGTCACCACTAAGCCCTTAAGACCTAGGTGAGTGTCTTAATTAGTTTTGAAAA
>JXCR01072350.1:106320-136625 GCA_002079205.1 Phalaenopsis hybrid cultivar
AAAAAACTAAATTTCATAATTTTTTGAGTTGTATTTTGATTTTTAAAAATCATTTAAATGCCAAAAGTGGTATTTATCTTTAAAAATCAATTTAAGTTGTCAAATGAACTCAAAATATTTTGAAATTTTTAAGATGAGTTCTCTGGATCATAAATCACAGTGGAGATCAAAAAACAAGTCATTTAAATGTTTATATTTTCCAAAATTAACTATTTTAGTGATTTAGTGTTTGTGAAATTTAAGTGCATTTTAAATGACTTGACCCATTAAATTATTTCCAAAGGCTTCTCTAATCATGGTGGACCTTCCAAAATTTTCATAAGATTTTCTAATCAATATGCTAATTTCTATGATTATTTTAAAGAAATAATGTGGAATAACTTGAAAAATATGGATCTCTATATAAGAACATCTTCTGACTTTGGAAAAATCAAAGGATATTTTACTTGACAGAGGTTTCAACATGCCAAAGTTTCAAGCTAAGGTGATGTATCGATATGCATGGAGAATCAAATGATTCAAAATAGTGTTTAATTAAATAAAAATAAAATATGCATAACATGGTCTTGAAATTTATTTCACATTGTTCTCCTCTATTCACAGAGCAAGAGGGTATTTTTATTTTATTTTTGTGACTTTTCTACACAAAGTTATAAATTTTCTAAGTTAAGGGTGTTAAAATAAATAAAAAAAGCCCAATTTATCTATTTAAATCGTGCGTGCTAACTAGATCCTAGGCAGCTCCGAAGGCATGCGTGGCACGCTTTGGTTGGATGCCACCGTCCACATAGCTGCTGACTCGGCCCGCAGTTTATGTCCTGAAGCGTTGTCAGGCTCGATCTCCTACGTCTATGTGATACACGCGCCATCGGACGGCTCCCCATCATCATCACTCATAGAATGATCCCTTGACCGTCCACACTAAAACCCTAAGATATCAGCCTAGACTCAACCAAATCACCTCCGATTTCATTCTATGGACTCATCTAAGTGAGACAAACATATCTATACGGTTAATGTACCACGAAATCAAACCTAATTAGGTGGAGAATCAAAATAAGCTCGGGAGGAGGAGAATTTTTATACCTTTGCTCAAAGAAGGGAGGCTTCAATCAGAGGTGCTCGGCATGTTCATTGGGGTCCAAGGAGGCTAGGGATTGAGTCTCTGGTCTTGGTGTAAGGCCTAAGTACAAATTTGATCCAGCTCAATTTTAGGTGTTGGTCTAGAGCTATGGTGGAGGCTATTTCAGAGGGTAATTTGATGGGTGTTTGGCTTCTTTCACTGTTGTGAAGGTCTGGGTAAAGTAAATTTGCGTTTGGTGGACTGTGGAGGTTTAATGGGATCTGTCCTGGTTTCCGACAAGGTTTCAAGCTCAAAATTGAGCTCCGGAAATGAGAATTAGCGAGGGAAAATGGTTTGAGTGCATTGAGGGGATCTTTGGGAAGCTCTGTATGATGTTTGGAGAGGCCTCTCTAAGAAAATTTCAGCACACCTCCCATGGCCATGGGAGGTGAGTTTTGATAAAATCTCGGGTGAGTTTTTAATGTTGAAAAATTTCGGGGCATATGTTTTGGTTTATTGTGGTGCTTAGGTGGAGGGCAGAGGAGCTCTTCAATTTGATTTGGATGAGCAGGCCTCTAGGTTTGATTTCGGTGAGGTTCCATGAGAGTAGCTCTCAGTTTTGGGTTTTTCTGGCCACTTTGCTGGCCAGTCGGCCAGGGGGAGGTGGCTATGAGCTCAGAGAACCCAGAGGAATCCATCACAATAATTTAATGCAAATGTGCTTTTATTTGGCAAAGATATCTTAAGCATCTGCATTTTTGGAAATAATATCCTTTAATTTTGGGGACCTTTGGTCAATGGCTTGATTTAGGTGGTTTCATGGTGTTTGGAGTGGTCATTAAGTCCAACTAATGGTTGTGGTGGAGTTAATTTGGTGACTTTATGGTGGTTAGGTCACATTTAATGCATGGGTCCAAGTGGGTGCAAATGTCCAAAACTTGGGTTTGGGCTAGGTTAGCCATGTCAATTGGCCCAAATAATTGTTGCATTTGGTGTAGATGATATAAGGAACAACGTTGGTGTAGAATGGAAATGGTTTTGAGTTCAATTGAAGAGTCAATTTAAAGGATTTTTGAACCTTAATCATTTTGGTTATGTTGGGCTAGGTTTGGGTTAAGTCTAAATTAATTATTGTAAATGGTCAATAGGGACCTCATGAAGAGTTCTCAACATGAATTGGATGCCAATTTGGAGGTTAAGGCAATCAATTGGTTGAAATTTGGGGACTTAACCAATTTGGGGCTAAATTTGGGAATTTTGGATTTAGGCCAAAGTCAAATGGATATGAGACTTCACCAAGGTCAACTGATGGTTGATTTTGATGTATAGAAATTTTATCAAGATTTTTCAACATTAATTTGGGCCAAGTGACTAGGTTATGGGTTCAATTAGTTGAGATTAGGTCATGTAGTCAAAATTGGGGCTTCGATCTAATTCAAAATTGGGCCCATATCATAGACCAATTGAGCTTTGATTTGGTTTAATTTGGTCATATTAGTTTAGGATTGGAATTGGGTTCAATTGAGATCAAATTGATGGACATTTGAGTTGGATTTGGGGAAATTTGGGTCTTTAAAGGGCAATTTGAGGATTTTGGTTAAAGATGGTCAAAATGGCCAAATTGGGTCATTTGGTAGTTAAGAGAAATGACATTGGAAATTTTTAGGATCTATTGCCATTTTTTGCAAATTTTTGGAATTTTTGGAATTTTGGGCCCAAAAGGGGTATTTTGGTAATTTGGGGGTGTTTTAGGGGTAAAAGGCCAAGATGGGTATTTTGATAGAGTTGAGGTACCAACCATCATCAACAAGCCATGGACCAATGGAAACCACATTTTGGGTCCTCTACATAGTGGTCTTAGCCAAACTATAGCCCTAGGGCTAGTAGGTTTAGAAACCCCAATTTGGGTCCTCTATGTAGTGGTTCTAGCCAGACCATAGCCCTAGGGCTAGTAGGTTTAGGTCCATCTACATGAGTATCCCAAAAGATCAAGGGCTCTAGGCTAGAAATTCTAGGTTTAGGGTTGTGAGTGAATGTGGGTGTATGAGTGTCCCAAAAGAACAAGGGATCTAGGCTTAGAAGTTATGAGTTTAGGGTAGTGAGTGATTGTGAGTGTAGATGAGTGTAGTGAGTGAATTAGCCCTAGACCAACACCCAGGGCTAACCTTAAGGTTCAACAGTCTTAAGGGTGAATCATCTTGAGTTTCCCCCATAGTGATCCCACCTACTAAATGCTAGAGATTAGGAACAATATGTCGAACTTCAAGTTGAGTAAAGAAGAGGATATAATTTCTAATGGTGAAGGTTCCATGTCTAGTTTTTTAGGAATAGTCAACAGGAAAGTCCTATGGCTGAACCCTGGGCTACTAAAGAGGAAAAACTAAACCTCAACCAAAAATGAGGTCAGCAATTATAAGGAAAACTATGGCGGCAGAAGTGTAACAAAGCACTTCCTAGCATCTCTACGCAATAATCTCTTCTACTCGAGTATTCATTGTATTGAATCCTCGATTCATAAATCCACTTTCTTTTATTAGCCTCTTCTTCTACACATCAAAACTGAGAAACTTTCTCCGATTGAAAATTCTAAATCTAGCTGAATATTTAGAGTTGAACTCCATTGGAATTGAAAACTAGCAACTCTTCCCTCATTTTCTCCCTTAAAATTAAGTTTATAATTACTTTTTGGGAGTTTTAAGGAGAAGAACCCACCAAAAACCATCAAAAACCACTGTTTGAAACATTTTAAGTCATTTTTGTTGTCGCGGCGCTTCATGCGTTGATTCTGGCACATCATGTGCAGCTCTCTGGAATATGGCGCATCATGCGCCAATTCCAAAAATTTTGCTATTTCAATTTTGATCCAATAAATTCTCAATTTTTTATGCAATTAGGTAAATAAAGATGTTTTTAAATATTTTCTCAATTTCAAAATTTTCAAATACATGGAATTTATAGAAGCATAAGAATATTAATATAACTAAAATATAAAAATAGAATATACTACGATAACTTTGGGTTGCCTCCCCTAGAGCCCTTGGTTTAATGTCGTCAGCCCGACATTCTCAGTCTTTATTCTGGGTGACCCAACATTACAATCTATTTAAANATTTCTACCAATTAACTCCCTGTGTTCCAAACATCAAATAAATTGATTAAGATCAGAGGTTGCACATTTCCCTCCATGACTTAAGCCTAAATGTTAATTAAGACTAAATTTTCAAAATTACACATTTGCCCCTAAGACTCTAACACTTCATAATTTGTCAAATTCAATTCAAATGACTTTGAAATTTTTATCCTACATCCATGGGTCAATTAAAACATCAGAGTAAAAAATGTGATTTTTTTAAATTTAATTTAATCTATATAATTATTTTCATGTAAAAATAGGATTTTTCAAAGAAAATTCCTAACTTGAACAAGGTAAGTCTTAATCCCTTAAAATTTTTATTGGAGATAGAACTAGACCAGAGAAGTTTTTGGACCAAATTTCATTATTTTTTTTAATTTAATTTGAATTTTAAAAATTAATTAAGTTTTGTATTTTTGAAAAGTCTCCCTATGGTCAGAGAACTTAGAGGAGAAGATTTGATTTTTTTTTAATTTTATGTGATTTATTCAAATTATTTTAATGAAAACTCATTTTTTAGCCTTTAAAATTCATTTTTTAAGCTTTAAAATTCAATATATTTATTTAGAAAATTAGGAAAAATATTCTAATTGTTCCTAAGTACTTAGGAAGCAATTTAGAACATTTTCATGAATTTTATTATTTTTGTAATTTTTAGAGATTTTTAATTATTTAAATATTTAAAATAGGTTAAAAATCAATTTTTTTGTTCTAAATATTATTTTATTTTTATAAAATATTCCTGATTACAGAGAACTCAAAAAACTAAGTTTCATAATTTTTTGAGTTGTATTTTGATTTTTAAAAATCATTTAAGTGTCAAAAGTGATAATTATCTTTAAAAATCAACTTAAGTTATCAAATGAACTCAAAATATTTTCTAAATTTTTATGGTGAGTTCTTTGGATCATAAACCATAGTGGAGATAGAAAATCAAGTCATTTAAATGTTTATATTTTCCAAAATTAATTATTTTTAGTGATTTAGTGTTTGTAAAATTTAAGTGTATTTTGAATGATTTGACCCATGGAATTATTTCCAAAAGCTTCTTTAGTCATGATGGATCTTCCAAAATTTTCTTAGAATTTTCTAATCAATATGCTAATTTCCATGATTATTTTAAGGAAATGATAAAATTTTTTTTGGGATTTAATAACCAATATGCTAATTTCCATGATTATTTTAAGGAAATGATGTGAAGAATTTTAAAAAATATGGATCTCTGTATAGGAACCTCCTCTAACTTTAGAAAAATCAGAGGATGTTTCCCATGTATAGGAACCTCCTCTGACTTTGGAGAAATCTGAGGATATTCCCCTTGATAGAGGCTACAACATGCAAAAATTTTAAGCCAAGTTGATGTATCAATATGTATAGAGAATCAAATGATCCCAAATAGTATTTAATTGATTAAAAATTTATGCATCAAATGACTTGAATTTCATTCAACATTATTCTCCTTTGTTCACTGAGCAAGAGGGTATTTTTATTTCATTTTTGTGATTTTTCTACACAAAGTTATGAATTTTTGAAGTTTAGGAGTTTAAATAAATAGAAAAAACCTCTATTTTTCTATTTAAACAACGCGTGCTGACTAGATCCTAGGCAGCTCCGAAGGCATGCGTGGCGCGCTTTGGTTGGACGTCGCCGTCCACGTAGCTGCTGACTCGGCTCGCGGTTTATGTTCCAAAGCGCTTCTGGCTCGTTCTCCTCTGTCCATTTGATAAACGCTTGATCAAACAGCTCCCCGTCATCAGCCCCGATAGAGTGATATCGTGACCGTCCACAGTAAAACCCTAAGATCTCAGCCTAGACTCAACCAAATCACCTCCAGTTTGGTCCTATGGACTCGTCTAAGTGAGATGAACACATCAATATGGTAATCATGCAATTAAATTAAGCCTAATTAAATGGAGAATCAAAATATGCTTGGAATGAGGTGAGGTTTTATACCTTTTCTCTGAGAAGTGAAGCTTTGATAAGAGGGTCTTGGCACGTTTGTTATGATCCAAAGAGGTTAGGCATTGAGTCTCTGGTCTTGGTGTGAGGCCTAGGTATGATTTCAATCAATACCGGATTTGGGTGTTGGTCTAGAGCTATGGTAGAGGCTCTGTGGAAGGGAGATTTTATGAGGCTTTGGCTTCTTTCACTATTGTGAAGGTGTGGGTAGAGTTAATTTGAGTTTGGGTGGTCTGTAGAGGTTTATTGGGTTATGTCCTGGTTTTCGGCACGGTTCCAAGCTCAAAATTGAGCTACGACAATGGGAATTGGTGGGGGAAAAAGGTTGGAATGCACTGAGGGGATCTTAGGGAAGCTCTGTGGGAAGTTTGGTGAGGCCTCACTAAGGAAATTTCAGTACACCTCCCATGGTCGTGGAGGTGAGTTTTTATTTGGGTGCATTGTGGTGCTTAGGTGGAGGGCAGAGGAGCTCCATCAATTAGTTTGGCTGAGCTGACCTCTAGGATTGATTTGGGTGAGGTGCCATGGTGGTGGCTCTCGGTTTTGAGCTTTTCCAGCCAATAGGCTGGACGATTTGCTACGGGGAGGTGGCTATGAGCTCAGGGAACCCAGGGGAATATGTCACAACAATTTAGTGCAATAATACCTAATTTTGGTAAGGATATCTTAAGCACATGTATTTTTGGAAATAATATCCCCTGATTTGGGGGACCTTTGGTACATAGCTTTATTTAAGTAGTTTCATGGTGTTTGGACTGGTCATTAAGTCCAACTAATGGCTCTGATGGAGTTAATTTGGTGACTTTAGGGTGGTTAGGTCACATTTAGTGCATGGGTCCAAGTGGGTGCAAATGACCAAAACTTGGGTTTGGGCTAGGTTAAACATGTCAATTGGCCCAAATAAATGTTTCATTTGGTTTATATGATCATAAGGAACAACTTTGGTGAAGAATGGGAGTGGTTTTGAGCTCAATTTTAGGGTTAATTTGAGGGAATTTTGATTTTTAGTCAATTTGGTCATGTTGGGCTAGGCTTGGGTCTAGCTTGTTTAGCCTTGGGATAAGTACAAATTGATTGTTTTAAATGGTCCATAAGGACCCTATAAAGAGTCTTCAACATGAATTGGATGCCAATTTGGGGGTTAAGGCAATCAATTGGGTGAAATTTGGGGACCCAACATGAATTGGATGTCAATTTGGAGGTTAAGGCAATCAATTGGGTGAAATTTGGGGACTTACTGTTTGGGGCTAAATTTAAGAATTTTGGGTTTAGGCCAAAATCAAATGGATTTAAGGCTTAACCAACGCCAATTTATGATTGAATTTGATGTATAAGAATGTTATAAAGATTTTTTAACATTAATTGGGGCTAATTGACTAGGCTATGGGTTCAATTTGGTGAGATTAGGTCATATGGTGAAAATTGTGATTTTGACCGAAATCAAAATTGGGCTCAAATTATAGGCCAATTAGGCTTGGATTTGGTTTAGTTTGGTCATATCAAAAGTGAATTTGAGTTTAATATTGGAATTAGGGCCAATTGAGATCAAATTGATGGACAATTGGGTTGAATTTTGGGAAATTTGGGTCTTTAAAGGCAAATTTGGGGATTTTCGTTAAAGATGGTCAAATTGTTCAAATTGGGTCATGTGCTAGTTGATAGAAATAAAATTGAGAATATTTGAAATTTATTGAGATTTTCTGGGAATTTTGTAATTTTTGGGATTTTGGGCTTAAGAGGGGTATTTTGGTAATTTGGGGGTGTTTAGGGGCAAAAGGCCAAGATGGGTATTTTCGTATAGTTGAGGTACCAACCATCACCAACAAGGCATGGACCAATGGAAACCCCATTTTGGGTCTTCTGCATAGTGGTCTTAGCAGAACCATAACCCTAGGGCTAATAGGTTTAGGGGACCATCTACATACCCCAAAAAGATCAAGGGACCTAGGCTAGAAATTTGAGTTTAGGGTAGTGAGTGATTGTGAGTGCAGATAAGTGTAGTGAGTACCTTAGCTCCAGACCAACACCCAGGGTCAACCCTAAGGTCCAGCAGTCCTAAGGGGTGGCTCATCTTCAGTTTCCCCCGTAGTGACCCCACCTATTGAGTATTTAGAGGTTGAGACCAACATGTGTAACTTCAAGTTGAGTAGAGAAGAGTGTAGAATTTCTAATGGTGAGGGTTTCATATCTAGCTTTCCAAAAGTAGTCAATAGAAAAGTCCTATGGCTAGACCTTAGGCTACTAAAGAGGAAAAAAACTAAACCTCAACCAAAAGTGAGGTCAACAGGTTTATATTAAGCTTGGTTCGAACATGCTTCCTATAAGGGCAAACCCCTATAGTTAATTACATCTTAAATGACCAAAGTCATCTAAGGAGGCCTTCGATAAAAATCAGGAAATATTATCTCTAAGGAGTTTCAAAGGGTAGGACTTTTCAATGAGATCGGACGTAGAGGTGTGAAAGGGGATTGAAGAGTTTCAAAGGGTAGGACTCTTCAATGAGATCGGACGTAGAGGTGTGAAAGGGGATTGGTTAGAATTTCAAAGGGTAGGACTTTTCAATGAGATCGGACGTAGAGGTGTGAAAGGGGATTGGTTCAACGAAGGTAGGACTCTTCAACGAAATCAGACGTAGAGGTGTGAAAGGGGATTGGTTCAAATTTGGAAGGCAGGACTCTTCAACGAAATCGGACATAGAGGTGTGCAAGGGGATTGGTTCAAATTTGGAACATGGTGGGACTCTTCAACGAAATCAGATGTAGAGGTGTGAAAGGGGATTGGTTCAAATTTGGAACATTAGAGTCCAAAGGAGGAAGAACTAGGGGATGTCATAGATCTAGAGGAGAACCTTGGTGACTTCCCTAGAGTCCAAAGGAGGAAGAACTAAGGGATGTCATGGATCCAGAGGTGAACCTCAGTGACTTCCCAAGCTATCCTAATGTTTGGCTTCATTTATGAGGATAAATATTTAGGTGTTTCATCCTGCCAATTTTATTAGTTAGGGCTTACATTTGTGTGAAACTATCACATAAATAGCCTGGAAGATGTGAGAATTTAGGTCGTGACAAACGAAAACCTCGGAATCCTAAGGCGAGTTAGGGCTTATATTANGTAGGGTTGTACAAAGGCCTAAGGATAAGGTGAGGATTTATGTTGCATAAGCAAGAAACCTCGAAGTCCTATGGCTGTGTTGTTAATATCTAAGGAAGGAAGATTGGTTTAGTTAGGGAAGCCAGGTTTTGTTGTTGAAGATGGCCGTGCTACCCATCATGCTAGCTCCAAGCTCCTTGATGTGATGAGTTTGAGTTTTCTAGTGTATCAAGCTATGATGTCAAATCAGGTGTCCCTATGGTTGTAGTTCTTTAAAATTTATGGGGGTAAGTTAGAGTTGTTTAGAGTGACACCGGTTAGGATCCTACAGTTCCCTCGTTGCGACACCAATATTTTCTATTGGATTCACTTAGTCCAAATGAACTTACTAAAGTCAACTTAATGAGTTCCATAATTTCATTTAAACCATGGGAAACCTCGTTAGCAACCGTAGGTTACCTCCTCAAGGGAATTCCCAATCATTCGATAGAGACATCTTAATTTAGTTACAAATGTAATTTTGTGTGATGTTTGTGATTAAATTTTGAGTTGTTTTATATTTTGAAAGTTGTGGCGGTGAATTTTATCTTGGTTGATTTTAGTTTTTGTTTTGGTTTTGTGGCTATCTTGACAGTTTTAGTTTTCATGCAGGGTGACATCGTTGTTTAGCATGCAAATTTGTGTAAGCATAAAAGTATAGCATAAAAGTTCAAGAAAAACAATGCTGAAAATTGTAAAAGCGTACCTGGCGAGTCTTCTCGTTCCACCACCTGAAACTCAAAATACATGTCAGGGCATTTTATATGAAATAGGAAAGTAAAATGTTTTGTTACCTACCTAACACTAGGTCATATCTTGGTGGGTACTTATTAATTTGATTAAGGATGATATTTGTCAAGCAAAACATATTAAGTTTAGTAGATCTCCGAGGTATCCAACATATCTAGAGAAAGAAGCAGGTCCATGCTACTCTCTCACTACGTGGTGGAAAATCCGGAGCTCTTTTAAACTTATTATATTGCTTAATAATTCATCTTGTAAACACCCTTAGTGCTCAATGAGCATTGATGTCTCAATTATCCCTAAGAATAAAGTAATTATCACTCGTAATTCAATTTAAGAATTATGTGGGTGAAGACCCTTAAAGAGGCAAGTTTAAGAGACTTAGCAAAATTTTGACTTGGGCTTGTAGTGTTCGAAAGATGTTTTAAATTTTTAATGATGTTTACTTTTCTAATCCTTATTTAAATGAAACTAGATTTAGCCTAAGTCACTACTAAGCCCTTAAGATTTTAGTGAGTGTCTTAGTCATTGCAAATGAAATTGATTTATAAGTGATGGTGATGATTTATGTTTTTATTTTTTTTTTGTTCATCAAATAGGGGTTTTAAATTAGTGAGTTATTAACACCCAAAATCATACCCCAAAATCTAAGATCATTTAATCCGCTAGACTCCCAAATTTATGTAATTTAAGAAAATTGCAAATTTATCATTTTTAATTGGGACAAGTGAGGTTGGTTTCTACCAGTTAACCCCTTGTATTTCAAACATCCAAATATGTTCAATAGAATTAAAGATTTCTCATTTCTCTTTCTGAAATTAGGCCTAAATGTTAATTAAGGCTAAATTTCCAAAATTACACATTTGCCCCAAAGGCTCTATCACTTCATAATTCATCAAATTTAATCCAAATGACTTTAGAATTTTTATCCTACCTCACTCATGTGTCAATTAAGACATCAGAGGAGAATGTGTGATTTTTCAAGATTTAATTTATCTATATAATTATTTTTAATGCAAAAAATAGGAATTTTCAAAGAAAATTTCTAACTTGACCAAGGTAAATCCTAATCCCTTGAAATTCTTGGTGAAGGTAGATTTTGACTAGAGAAGCCTTCATACCAAATTTAATGATTTTTTTAAATTTTATTTGAATTTTAACAATTATTTTAAGTTCTAGGGTGTTTATTAATTATAAAATATTTCAAATTTGGAAAATTAAATTTTATATTTTTATTAAATCTCTCTAATGTCAAGGGACACAGGGAAACAAATTTCACATTTTTTTTATTTTTGTTTGAATTATTGGAATTATTTTAGGAAAAAAACCATTTTTAGCCTTTAAAAATTATTTTAAGCTTGAAAATTCAATAAATTTATTTATACAATCAAGAAAAATACTCCAATTGTTCCTAAGTGCTTAGAAAATAATTTAAAATATTTTCATAAATTTTATTATTTTTGTGATTTTTATCCTTTTTTAATTACTATTAAATATTTAAAATAGGCTAAAGAAGAAGTTTTTTTTCTTACTTCAAATTTATTTTTATAAAATTCCTTTGATCATAGAGAAGTCCAAAAACCATGTTTTATAATTCTTCAAGTTAAATTTTAATTATTAAAAATCATTTTAGTGCCAAAAATATTAATTAACATGAAAAATCAGTTTGAGATATTAAATGAACTTCAATCGTTTTGAAATTTTTATGGGGAGTTCTCTGGAGTTTATGTTTTAGTGGAGATTAAAAATTAAATCATTTAGATGTTTATGTTACCCAAAATTAATTTTCTTTATGTTTCAGGGTTGGTGAAGATTAAGTGCATTTTTAACGACTTAACTCATGAAATTATTTCCAAGGTGTTCACTAGTTTTTGTGAAACTTCCAAAATTTTCTTGAAATTTTCTAAGCAACATGCTAATTATCATGATTAATTTATGCAAATAATAGACATAAAATTGAAAAATATGGATCTCTGTGTAGGGATCTCCTCTGACTTTGAAAAAATTAGAGGATGTTTCCTAAGATAGAGACAACAACATGCTAAAATTTCAAGCCATGGTGATATTCCTACATGTATGGAGAATCAAAACCTTCAAATCAGTGTTTAATTAATTAAAAATAAAAAATGCATCTAATGTACTCCAAATCATTTTCACATTGTTCTCCTTTGTTCACTAAGTAAGAGAGTATTTTTATTTTATTTTTATACTTTTTCTACACCAAGATATAAATTTTTAAAGTTAGGGCTATTTATTTAAATAAGAAAATCACTATTTTTCTATTTAAACGCGCAACGCTGATTGTATGCTAGGCAGCTCCAAAACTCCACTTGGCGCACTCTAGTTGGATGCCGCCATCCATGTAGCCGCTGACTCGGTGCACGATTCATGCAAGGAGGCACTGTCAGACTCGATCTACTCCGTCCATCCAATACATGCGCGATCGGACGGCTCCCCATCACCATCCTCGATAGAGTGATCCCATGACCGTCCACACTAAAACCCTAAGATCTCAGCCTAGACTCAACCAAATCACTTCGGGTTTGATCCTATGGACTCGTCTAAACATAATCTATACTGCTAAGGTACCATGAAATCAAGCTTAAGTAAATGAAGAATCAAAATAAGCTCAGGAGGAGGAGTTTTATACCTTTGCTCTGAGAAGGGAGCGGTTAAGATGACATGAAATCAAGCTTAAGTAAATGGAGAATCAAAATAAGCTCGGGAGGAGGAAATTAATATACCATGAAATCAAGCCTAAGTAAATGGAGAATCAAAATAAGCTCGGGAGGAGGAATTAATGTACCATGAAATCAAGCTTAAGTAAATGGAGAATCAAAAGAAGCTCGGGAGGAGGAGGAGTTTAATCATACAATTAAATCAAGCCTAATCAAATGAAGAATCAAAATAGGCTTGGGAGGAAGAGGAGATTAATAACTTGGCTCTGAGAAATGAAGCTTAGATCAGAGGTGCTCGACACATTCTTTGTGGTCCAAGGAGGCTATGGATTAAGCCTTTGGCTGTGGTGAAAAGCCTAGGTAGAAATTTGAGCAAGCCCAATTTCGGGAGTTGGTCTAGAGTTATGATAGGGGCTCTGTGGAAGGGGAATTTGATGGGGCTTTTCTTTCTCTCACTATTGTGAATGTGTGGATGAGTTTAATTTGATTTTTGTGGAGTGTAGGAGTGTAATGAGCTCTATCCTAGTTTTAGGCAGAGATTCAAGCCCAAAATTGGGCTCCGACAAGGGGATTCAGAGCAATGTGGTGGTTAGATTGCACTGAAGAGGTCTCAAAGATGCTTTGGGATCAATTTGGGGAAGTCTCTCAGAGGAAATTTTAGCACACCTCCCATGGTTGTGGAGGTGAGTTTTTATAAAAATGGCTAAGGGGTGGCTCTTAGGGCCAATGTTTGGGTGTATTGTGATGGTTAGGTGGAGGGCAGAGGAGCTCTATCATTTCATTTAGGTGAGGTGGCATCTGGGTTTGATTTGGGTGAAGTTTAAGAGGAGGTGTCCCTCAGTCTTGGCTTCTCCGACGATGAGGTCGGCCGGCCATGGCAGGGGGAGGTGGCTAGGAGCTCAGAGAACCCAGGGGAATATGTCACAGCAATTTATTGCAATGAGGTATTGTTTTGGCAAAGATATCTTAAGCCTAAGAAAAAAATGGAAATCAAATCCCTTAATTTGAGGGACCCTTGGTCCATGGCTCATATAGCCTGGGTTAGATGATTTTTGGCTTAGTCTTAGGGTCCAACTAATGACTGTGGTGGAGTTAATTTGATGGCTTTGGGGTGGTTAGGCTACATTTAGTGCATGGGTCCCAGTGGGTGCAAATGACCAAAACTTGGGTTTGGGATAGGCTAGACATGTTAATTGGCCAAATTAATTGTTGCATTTGGTGCAGGTGATTGTAAGGAACAATTTTGGTGAAGGATGGAAAGGGTTTTGAGTTCAATTGGGGGGTCAATTTGAACGATTTTGGAGATTTGGTCAATTTGGGCATGTTGTGCTAGACATGGGTCTAGATTGGGTTATCCTTGGATAAGCCCAAATTGATTGTTGAAAATGGTCAATAGAAATGCCATGAGGAGTTTTAAACATGAATTGGGTGCCAATTTTGTGGTTAAGGCAATTAATTTGGTGAAAATTTGGGACATAGTCAATTTGGGCAAAATTTGAGGCTTTTTTGGGCTTGGGTTGAAATTAAGTGAAATTGAGGTTTCACCAAGGCTAATTGAAGGTCAGATTTGATGTTTAGGAATGTTATGAAGAGATTATAACATAAATTGTGGCCAATTGAGTGGGCTAATAGTTCAATTTGGTGAGATTAGGTCATGTGCCCAAAATTGAGGGTTTGACCTATATCAAAACTAGGCTCAAAGCATGGGACAATTGAGCTTGGATTTGGTTTATTTTGGTCACATTAAGGGTGAATTTGAGTTTAGGATTGAAATTTGGGGAGACTGAAATCTAATTGATGGACATTTAAGGTAGATTTGGGGGAAAATGGGTCTATAAAAGGCAATTTGAGGGTTTTGGTCAAAGATGGTCAAATTGACTAAATTGGGTCATGTGGTTGTTGAGGAAAATGAAATTGGGAATATTTGGGAGGTTTTGATAATTTTTTGGATTTTTTGGAATTTTTGGAATTTTGGGCTAAATTTGGGGTATCTTGGTAATTTGGCAAATTTTGGTGATTTTGGGTAGTTTGGATGTTTTCAAGGTGTTTGAAATGATTTTTGAGCCAATTTGGGTATTTTGGATAAATTTGGGAATTTTGGCCAAATTTGGGGTCCCAAGGGTATCTAGGTAATTTGAGGGAGTTTAAAGGCAAAAGTCTAGGTTGGGTATCTTGGTAGAGTTGGAGTGCCAACCACCATCAATAAGCCATGATCCAATGGAAACCCCTTTTTGGGTCCTCTATGTAGTGGTCTTAGCTAAACCCTAGCCTAGGGCTAGTGGGTTTAGGGGGCGAACTACATGAGTCTCCCAAAAGTATCAAGGGACCAAAGCCTAGAAGTTTAAGATTAGGATTGCGAGTGATTGTGAGTGCAAGTATGTACCTTAAGCCCTAGACCAACACCCAAGGTTAACCCTAAGGTCCAGCAGTCCTAAGGGTGACTCATCTTGAGTTCCCCCACAATGACCTCACCTACTAAGTGCTGTAGGTTAGGATCAATATGTGGAATTTCAAGTTGAGTAGAGAAGAGTTTGGAAATTCTAATGGCGAGGGTTCATTTTTTAGTTTTCTAAGAATAGTCAATAGGAAAGTCCTATGCCTAGACCTTAGGCTACTAAAGTGGAAAAATTAAACCTTTACTAAAAGTAAGGTCAACAAACGGACCTCCAATAGGTGTGGTGTGCTGGGCAAGCACACCGCGCATATTGGCATTGACCGACAAAATCAACAAAACCAATATAAACACCTAAGTCAACTGACCAAAGGAAAATATGTTGAGATTTTCATACCTATTTTACATTATTTTTTATGATATTGCACTCTTAAAAAAGGTATTTTTGATGTTTTATTGCAGGAATGATGAATTAGGGTCATTGGAGCAAAAAGATAGAAAGGTATTTTTGATGTTTTGTTGCAGGAATGATGAATTAGGGTCAATAGAGCAAAAATATGCAAAAAAAAATATGTTGAGATTTTCATACCTATTTTACACTATTTTTTATGATATTGCACTTTAAAGAAGATATTTTTGATGTTTTGTTACAGGAATGATGAATTAGGGTCATTGGAACAAAAAGATACAAAAAGGAGCGAATTTGGAGCGAAAAGGACCTAAATGTGAAGATTTGAACTAAGGCGCCGACGGCGAGCCCAATGACGTCGACAACAGACTTTTCCCAAGACTCCAGATTTGATTCATTTTGAAGGCCTGCCGATGGCTCCCTCGAGGCCGCCGACGACGAGTTCGACAGTTATGTCCAATAATGCATTGGATGAGGAGAAATTTTTGGAGGGGTGCTTAGGAAACTCTTGGGAAAACTCATCCACAACTTTAAAAGAATAATTTGGCCAAAAATTGAAGAGACTCTAGAGGTCTTGGAGGTTAGAGAGGTTCCATTAGTGTATAGAGAATTTACTGGAGTGTAAAAATTGTGAGGAATTATTCGAGAGATTGTAAGAGTGGAGGGAAAGTGAGAGATTTCGTCCTCCTTGCCACTTCAAAGAGTAATTCTGTTTGCCGTAACGAAAGGAAGAGATTCAGAGCAACTTCGAGGAGTTTGCTTGGGGAGAAATTATAGATAAGTTTATTTACTTGTTGTAAGTTGTATGACTTTGCTTTTATATATGAATTCCGAGTTTTGTTGTGTTTTCTCCATGAGATCTGAGTAGTTTTCTCTGCCTTTCTCCTTATCTTGAGATTTGTGAAATGGTTATTTGAATTGGTTGAGCCATGAAAATGTTAAGAATTTGTGATGATCTTTTCACTTCGATCTTAATTTACTTTCAATCTGGCCAATTGATTTGTTAAAGTTATGTTGAGTTTTACAACTAAAGTGAAGATTACATCCAAGATTCAAGGCGGTCAAAGCCCTTGGAAGTTCTTTCAATCTGGCCAATTGATTTCGATCTTAATTTATTTTCAATCTGGCCAATTGATTTGTTAAAATATGTTGAGTTTTACAACTAAAGTGAAGATTACCAATCTGGCCAATTAATTTGTTAAAATATGTTGAGTTTTACAACTAAAGTGAAGATTACACAATCTGGTCAATTGATCTGTTAAAATATGTTGAGTTTTACAACTAAAGTGAAGATTACATCTCAAGATTCAGGAAGGCCATAGCCCTTGGATGTTAGGTGAAAATAAATAAGGAAATAAAATTATCGGGCGTAGAATTGGAGATTTTATAGTGACAGACTAAAATCCCTAATTTGGTCCTATCGTTTGGGTGCTGAAGTGTAGACGTTAGCCCTCAGGCGAGGGGAAGGTGGGAGCTCCGAAGTGAGAGCCGGTAACTTCCCAGCCTAGCCGCAGATTCAGTAAACAAGCGTAGGATTAGTCAATATTCTTTATGACTAGACCAAAGGGTAAAGGATAGGTATGCTCCTATTTGGCACAATACAACTAGAACTGATTCACTTTATCCATTCACTATAATTTCTTGACAAGGAGAAGGATGCTTTCTTATATATTGAATATCACAATAAAAAACTTATTAGTATAATTAATTATTTAAGAGTTATTAAAATTACATATTTACTTCAATTGCCTATTAGTGACAGATAAGCAATTTGAATTCCATTGTTGTGATTAAGTATTACTTTTCTAAAACTTAGTTCATAGTTCTAATATTACCTCCGTGTGGGATAAATATCAATGAAGCCATTAAATCCCTATATTACTTGAGTGATACGTATACTTGCATTGATAAGTGTAACTTTACAATTATTGAATATTTTATACACACATCTTTATCAAATCTATAACTGTTATTAAGTTTTTGGTGCAGTTGCTGAAAAATTAAATCTTTTAGCAGCATTATTAAATACTTATATTTTTAAGCATATATAAAGTCGCTGTCATCAACAGACCCAGAAATAGTGTAGAATAGAGTAACAATTGTTTCCGTTGGGGAGCAACAGATACTCTCTGCTCAGAAAAAACAAAGAGACTCCGCAAACGACCCTAGAGAAAATTGACGATTGAGGCAGGGACCCGATTCCAAATTTAGTGTTTAATTTTGATTTTAAAATTGATAATTTCGGAGAATAGGATTGTGTGGGAGGACTGAATCGAGATGGAATGCACAGAGGCTCACATCTGACTCAAAAAGGTAACAACAGTGTAGAAGATGGCAACCATTTAGGATATTACGATTGAAAGAAAGGACTATACCAGTTCAAGTTACCACGGGGGAGTTATATTCGAACTGACATGTGACAGGAAGAATATATATGTCATGTTAGGAAGGAAAGCACAGGGACTCACATCTGACCCAAGAGATGTCGAAGAAAATATCTGCTACGTTGAGGAGGAAAGAGCCGGGACTCACATCCAACTTAAGAGGGAGTGGGAAAATATATCGATCACGTTAGGAATGAAAGCACTGGGACTCACATCTAACCCAAGAGGTGATGAAGAAAATATCTGCTACATTGAGGAGGAAAGTGCTGTGACTCGCGTCCAACTCAAGTGGTAGCGGGAAAATATCTGCTACATTGAGGAGGAAAGCGCTGTGACTCACATCCAACTCAAGTGGTAGTGGGAAAATATTTGCTACATTCATGAGGAAAGTGCTGTGACTCACATCCAACTCAAGCGGTAGCTCGAAAATATATTGATCACGTTAGGAAGGAAAGCACTAGGACTCACATCCCTAAGAGGTGACAAGGAAAATATCTGCTACATTGAGGAGGAAAGCTCCGGGACTCATATCTAACTTAAGTGGTAGCGGGAAAATATATCGATCACGTTAGGAAGGAAAGCATTCAGACTCACATCCAACTTAAGAAGTGATGAGGAAAATATCTGCTACGTTGAGGAGGAAAGCTCCGGGACTCACATCCAACTTAAGTGGTTGTAGGAAAATATATCGATCACTTTAGGAAGGAAACCACTAGGACTCACATCCAACATAAGAGGTGACGAAGAAAATATCTGCTACGTTGAGGAGGAAAGCTCCAGGGGGACTCACATCCAACTCAAGTGGTAGCGGGAAAATATATCGATCACGTTAGGAATGAAAGCACTGAGACTCACATCCAACCTAAGAGGTGATGAGGAAAATATCTGCTATGTTGAGGAAGAAAGTGCTGTGACTCACATCCAACTCAAGCGGTAGCGGGAAAACATATCGATCATGTTCGGAAGGGAAGCACTATGACTAACATCCAACCTAAGATGTGACGAGGAAAATATCTGCTATATTGAGGAGGAAAGCATTGTGACTCACATCCAACTCAAGAGGTAGAGGGAAAATATATGGATCACGTTAGGGAGGAAAAAGCTGGGACTCACATCCAACCTAAGAGGTGACGAAGAAAGTATCTGCTACATTGAGGAGGAAAGCGCTGTGACTCACATCCAATTCAAGTGGTAGCGGGAAAATATATCGATCACGTTAGGAAGGAAAGCACTGAGACTCACATCCAACCTAAGAGGTGATGAGGAAAATATCTGCTATGTTGAGGAAGAAAGTTCTGTGACTCACATCCAACTCCAGCGGTAGCGGGAAAACATATCGATCATGTTCGGAAGGGACGCACTATGACTAACATCCAACCTAAGATGTGACGAGGAAAATATCTGCTATATTGAGGAGGAAAGCATTGTGACTCACATCCAACTCAAGAGGTAGAGGGAAAATATATGGATCACGTTAGGGAGGAAAAAGCTGGGACTCACATCCAACCTAAGAGGTGACGAAGAAAATATCTGCTACATTGAGGAGGAAAGCGCTGTGACTCACATCCAATTCAAGTGGTAGCGGGAAAATATATCGATCGCATTAGGAAGTAAAGCACTAGGACTCACATCCAACCTAAGAGGTGACGAGGAAAATATATGCTACGTTGAGGTGGAAAGTGCTGTGACTCACATCAAACTCAAGCGGTAGCGGGAAAACATATAGATCATGTTAGGAAGGAAAGCACTGGGACTCACAATAAGAGGTGAAGAGGAAAATATCTGCTACATTGAGGAGTAAAGCGCTGTGACTCACATCCAATTCAAGTGGTAGCAAAAAAATATATCGATCACGTTAGGAAGGAAAGCACTGGGACTCACATCCAACCTAAGAGGTGACAAGAGTGCAGAAGGTGGCAACCATTAAGAACATTACGCCAGGAAGAAAGGGAGACTATACCAGTTCGAGCTACCGCTAGTGACATTACGTCCGAACTAGATCTAGCCAAAAGGTGACACGAGGTTTGATTGAGTGCTAAGAAGGGAACAAGGCTCCAAAGACCCACCCTGATTGAAAGGAGTGGTTAGGAGTGTGACACTCCATAGGGAATGTGAAGAATTTCAGGAGATTTTGTGCAGAGTGTGTAATCCCGTGGGGATGTGAGAAAAATTAATGCAAATAAAGCTAATTTTGCTGCGCGCACAAAGAGTAAGTAACTTCGAAACCGAGAGAATCCACTCAACAGATTCATTTTCTTTTCTTATTATTTTATCACATTTAATTTTTCAAAATATGTTTTTAAAATTTTAATTTTAGTTGATTGATTTTCAAAAGAAATTTATTTTTTTGTTTGTTCATCTGTGATTATTTTTACTTAAGTTTTATTTTATTGTTAAAGGTTCATAGTTTTGTTCTTCGTTCATTGAAATTTTCAACCAACACATGGTTCGTGGCCTCCATCCATTGTACAAAAAAGACAATTGATCAAAAGGCACATTTTTGAGAGAAATATTCATTAATCTTCTCCAATCAAGATGTCACAGATCAAACATAGGCCAACGCCTCAAAAAGGTACAACATATAGTTTATATCAAAGTACATACAAAACATCTCATGCCATGTATACATCGTAGGCTGAGTATGTTTGATACATATCATGTTGCAGTAAAAAAAGTGAACCCTCTGAACATTTGTATCAGGTATGAAGAGCTCTTGATCGAACAAACCTTCTAAGCCATGCTCTAGGACAAGAGTTCCCTTCGCATGTACTAAGAGGTATAACCCTCTCATAGCTTGTACGATAGCAGTTCTTCTAGTTTTGGGTCTTGCTGAAATCAGTATGATCCTTTGTTGTCTTCCATTCTATAAAAAGTTACAGACACCCTACGGTGTCGCACCCCTGGAATGCAGTGCATGGTGACATCTGCCCCATTTCCTTTCATGATCAAAACTGAACCAACTTGCAGCGGAATCTCTACAACTCCTCTGAACTCGCCAGGGCCAACAATGTCAATTTCTTTTCCAAATAATATATTTCTTTTTCTCATGAATGAGACCTTGAAGAAGGGCCTCACAAAATTGTGGTGGTCTATATGGGGAGGAATGCAGTCACCCTCATCATAGATGTTGATGATGCAATTATTTGGGATCTAGGTAGCTGGTAGTATGTTCCATCTGACCATCTTCTTGATCATTCACTTTATTATAAGAGGTAGTGGATCTACCTGGTCATGTCTGAGGATCCCCAGCGAATTTCCTTGTCTGTCATTTGTAAAGTTATAACAGCAACCTCACTGAATGGTGATTCTTCCTTTTCCTCTCATCCATTTCTTCGGCTCAGAGTATGTTCTTTCAATGAGAAGGCCTACTCGGCCTTTATCCCTCAAGTAAAAGATGCAGTCAAGAATGTTTCTTTCGTCACTTTTGGAGAAGACCCTGATATACAGCTCCAGGCATTCCAGTATGTTGACGAATCTTCCTTGGACTTCCTTATAAAATTCAAATTCTCTTTTTTTCACCTTGCTTATTTTATAGTACTCCATTGTGCTAGGAGTCGGAAACTGTCACGGGCAAACCTCCATCTGGACCCAGCAATAAGCCAAATTGGCACTAGCTCATCTGGAACATGTGATTTAGCATCTAAAGGAATGTACAACCCTGGACCCCTTGGTATATACTCATCTGTCCCTAGTGGGACGTATGGTTCATCCATCAAAAAATCTGCGGTCTGAGACTTGTCAGTGGTGGAGGTATACTCCTCTAATGTACTGTAGCGTTGTTGATGTAGGACATTGCAGTACGGGCATTCTACAAATGCCCCTTTGGCTGATGTCATTGCAGGTATCTTGGCGTTGCACATCGGGCAACCCGTGCATAAGGCATCTGAAGCTGAAGGTGTCTCTGGCTCTGTGATGAACCTCAATTCTTCATTTGTGGTGGGTAGGCTAGAAGAAGTCTCTTTCATATCTGGATCATAGATATTCCCCTCAGGAATAGGGGCGAGTAAGTTGTTTGCTTCCTTCTGACGTCTGCATTCTTTTTGTAGAAAAGCCCTCTGTTTTATGTGGCTGGCATTTCAACACTGAGTCCTTCGAAGCGAAGCGTCTGACAGTCGTTTATTGTTGGCGGCTACCAGGACTCCGGCTGCTGTAGCTATCATAGATGGCAGACGGTTGGGCCCCTCCCTCGGGTCCTGCTCTATCAACACATTCTATCCTTTATGTGATGTATTATCTTTGGCGGTCACCCTCAGTATTGAAGGCAATCCCTCCTTTTCTTGACAGCTTACTACATTCATCAGAGGACCTTCGCAGTCCATATCTACTTGGTTAATGTCCATGTTGAAGTCTATGGTGCCACCCTGTGCCGCCATTTCCTCATTCAGTGAGGGGCTCCAGCCATCTTTAAAAGCGAAGATCAGCCTCTGTCCCGACATTTTTCTGCAGACGATAGGAAAAATGTCAGTGGGCCGAAACTTTGCATGAACGAGAACAAAATAAAGTATTTATTAAAGTAAATCTATTTTTTTTTGTGACAAGAATTGTTTATTTTATGTATGAATTTTTTTTAATTTTGTGGAATATTAAGTTCAAAGGTAGAAAGGAGAAAATTTGAAGTTCAAAATTTTTCTCAAAATTTTCATTATATTGAGGTTAATTACAAAATTTGGACCCGATCATAGACATTTGGCCACATAGATAACCCCAAAACAATCAAAATTTCAAAGTTACAAAGCAAGCAAAGGCAAGTGGCATTAGGTTGCGTAATAGGTTTTCAGGTATCATCCATTTATTGATAACATGGGTCTTTCACCCTGGAAGTCTACTAACTGGTAGGCTCCTCCTCTATAGACATTTTAATGACAAATGGTCCCTCCCAAGTTGGCTTAAATTTTTCTCTTATTTTTCGGCATGCAAGAATAGGCCTTTTGAGCACAAGTACGAGGTCAGCAACTTTGAATGTCCTTGGGTTGACCAATTTGTTATGGGCTTGTACCATCTTTACTTGGTAAAGCTCCAAGTGTTGTTGTGCTTCTAGTCATGTTCCCTCAAGCCTTTCCAGTTCTTCAAATCAGAGTTTTACACTTTCTCCTATTGTGAGTTGGTTGGCAACAACAACTCTAAGAGACGATGTCTGAATTTCTAGCGGTTGCACGGCCTCAGACCCGTACACCAGCATATAAGGTGTACACTGAGTGAGAGTCATGAAAGTTGTCTGGTAGGCCCACAAGGCTTCTAATAGTCTGTTGTACCAATCTCTTTTATTTTCATCCAATGTTTTCTTCAAAATATGTACTAGTGTTTTGTTGAAGGCTTCAGCCAGACCATTGTCAGCGTTATTTTTATTTCGAGGGGAGTTGCCTATAAGAAGCTGAGGGTCACCAAAATCAAAATCTCGTCACCCGCTTCAGAAGGACGTTTTAATTTACATATATATTTAGTTTTATAAAAATATGAAATCAAACTGACCCCATTTTTTTCATAGTTTAAATGAAAGAGTGTTGTACCTCAAATCCTGTATCTATCCCGAAGGATAAACACATTACTTGAGGATGACGCTCGATCAAATAAACTAAGGAATACATGAAATCCATTTGGTCTGCAAAAACTTTGTATTTGCCGACAAGTTCCCCTATTTATTATAAATCGGACATGCTTCCTATAAAACAAAGCCCCTATAGTTAATTACATCATAAATGACCAAAGTCACCTAAGAAGATTCTCGACAAAAATCAGGAAATACTATCTTCAAGGAGTTTCAAAGGGTAGGACTTTTCAATGAGATCGGACAAAGAGGTGTGAAAGGGGATTGGTTGAAATTTGGAACATTTTGTTGTAGAGTCCAAAGGAGGAAGAACTAGGGGATGTCATGGATCTAAAGGAGAACCCCAATGACTTCCCAAGCTATCCTAATGTTTGGCTTCATTTCTGAGGAGAAATATTTAGGTATTTCACCATGCCAATTTTATTAGTTAGGGCTTACATTCGTCTGAAATGATCACACAAATAGCCTGGAAGATGTGAGAGTTTAGGTCATGACAGACGACAACGTCAGTATACTTAGACGTGTTAGGGCTTATATTGTATAGGAAGACTGTACAAAGGCTTAAAGGTAAGGTGAGGATTTACGTTGCATAAGCAAGCAACCTCGAAGTCCTGTGATTTTGTTGTTTAAGTCTAAGGAAGTAAGATTGGTTTAGCTAGGGAAGACAGGTTTTGCTATTGAAGATGGCCGTGCTGCCCACCATGCTAGCTCCAAGCTCCTTGCACAACGAGTTTGAGTTTTCAAGAGTGACAAGTTATGATGTTAAATCAGGTGGCCCTATGGTTGAAGTTCCTTAAATTTTATGGGGGTATATTAAAGTTGGTTAAAGTGACATCGATTAGGATCCTACGATTCCCTTGTCCTGGCACCACTACTTTGTATTGGATTCACTTAGTCCAAATGAACTTACTAAACTCAACTTAATGAGTTCCATAATTTCATTTAGCCTTGGGAAGCCTCGTTAGCAACCGTAGGTTACCTCCTCCGAGGGGTTCCCGATCTTCCAATAAGGACATTTTAATTTAGCGGAAAACCTCGTTAGCAACCGTAGGTTACCTCCTCCGAGGGTTCCCGATCTTCCAATAGAGAGGGAAGCCTCGTTAGCAATCATAGGTTACCTCCTCCGAGGAATTCCCGATCATCCTATAGAGATAGAAGCCTCGTTAGCAACCGTAGGTTACCTCCTCCTAGGGGTTCCCGATCTTCCAATGGAGACATTTTATGTCCAAATGAATTTACTAAACTCAACTTAATGAGTTCCATAATTTCATTTAGACCGTGGGAAGCCTCGTTAGCATAGGTCACCTCCTCCAAGGAATTCCTAATCATCCGATAGAGATGTGTTAATTTAGTTGAAGTTTTAGCTTTATGTGATGTTTGTGATTAAAATTTGAGTTGTTTTATATTTCGAATGTGGTGGCGGTGAATTTTATCTTGGTTGATTTTAGTTTTGGTTTTGGTTTTGGTTTTGTGGCTATCCTGATAGTTTTAGTTTTCATGCATGGTGGCATCGTTTTTTAGCATGCAAGTTTTTAGGTATAAAAGTTTAGTATGAAAGTACAAGAAAGACAACGCTGAAAATTGTCAAAGCGTACTTAGCGAGTCTTCTCGTTCCACCACCTGAAAATCAAAAGGCATGTTAAGGCAGTTTATATGAAACAGGGAAGTAAAATTTTGACAACCTATCTAACCCTAGGTCATATCTTGTTGGGTCCTTAAGAGTTTAAATAAGGATAATTTTGTCAAGCAAAATATATTAAGTTTAGTAGATCTTGGAGGTAACCAATAGATCTAGAGAAAGAAGCAGGTCCGTGCTACTCTCTCGCTGCCTGGTGGAAAATCCCGAGTTCTTTTAAACTTATTATGTTGATTAATAATTCATCCTATAAAACACCCTAATTCTCAATGAACATTGATGTCTCAATTATCCCTAAAAATTGGGTAATTATCACTTGTGATTCAATTTAAAAATTATGTGGGTGAAGACCCTTTAAGAGGCAAGTTAGTGTTGTTGGAACACTTAACCAAATTTTGATCCTAATTGGGCTTGTAATGTTTGAAATATGTTTTAATTTTCAATAATATTTACTTTTCTAATTATTGTTTAAATGAAACTTGATTTAGCCTAAGTCACTACTAAGCCCTTAAGACCTAGGTGAGTGTCTTGTTAAGCTTTAGGTGGTTATAATTCATGATTTGAATTTTATTTGAAAATCAAAATAGGGGTAATTTAAATGAAACTTGATTTAGCCTAAGTCACTACTAAGCCGAAGACCTAGGTGAGTGTCTTAATTAGTTTTGAAAAGGTTAAGCTTTAGGTGATCATGACTCATATTTGAAATTCATTTGAAAATCGAAATAGGGGTATTAAATTGATTAATTATTGACTTAAAAAGTCATACCCCTAAGTCCTGGATTCATTTTATTTTAATAAACTTCCAAATTTTAATAATGAAAATTTTATTAACTTATCTTTTTAATTAAGAAAGTGAGGTTGGTTTCTACCAATTAACCACTTGTATTTCAAACATCAAATAAATTGATTAAGATCAGAGGTTACCCATTTCCCTCCTTAAATTAAGCCTAAATGTTAATTAAGGTAATTTTCCAAAATTACACATTTGCCGCTAATGCTCTAACACTTAATAATTTGTCAAATTCAATTCAGATGACTTTAAAATTTTTATCCTATCTCATTCATGGGTCAATTAAGACATCAGAGGAGAAAATGTGATTCTTTAAAATTTAATTTAATTTATATAATTTTTTTTATGGAAAATATAGGACTGTTCAAAGAAAATTTTTAACTTGACCAAGGTGACTCCTAATCCTTTGAATTTTTTATTGGAGGTAGAACTAGACTAGAGAAGACTTTTTACTAAATTTCATGATTTGTGGAATTTTATTTGAATTTGAAGAATTATTTAAATTTCTGCGGTATTTATTAAATATAAAATATTTTAAACGAGGAAAATTAAGTTTTGTATTTTTGAAAAATCTCCCTAAGGTTAGAGAACTCAGAGAAGAAGATTTTATATTTTTCTGAATCTTATTTGTTTAATTAGAATTATTTTAGTGAAAACCCATTTTTAGCCTTTTAAAATCATTTTTAAGCATTAAAATTGAATATCTTTATTTAGAAAACCAGGAAAAATATTCTAATTGTTCTTAAGTGATTAGGAAGTAATTTAGAACATTTTCATGAGTTTTATTATTTTTGTGTTTTTTAGGGATTTTTAATTATTTAAATATTAAAAATATGCTAAAAATCAAGTTTTTATATTAAATATCATCTTATTTTTAGAAAACACCCCTAATCACAGAGAACTCAAAAAAAAAGTTTTTATAAACTTTTGAGTTATATTTTGATTTTTATTTAAGTGCTAAAAATGATGTTTATTTTTAAAAATCAACTTAAGTTATCAAATGAATTCAAAATATTTTGAAATTTTTATGGTGAGTTTTTTGAATCATAAATAACAGTGGAGATCAAAAATCAATTCATTTAAATGTTTATATCTTTCAAAATTAATTTTCTTAATGANTTTGATTTTAATTTTGATTTTGGTTCTGGGTATGTAGCTATCCTGATGGTTTTAGTTTTCATACAGGGTGACATCGTTGTTTAGCATGCAAATTTACAAGTATAAAAGTACAGTATGAAAGTACAATAAAGACAACGCTGAAAACCATAAAAGTGTACCTGGCGAGTCTTCTCGTTCCACCATCTGAAACTTAAAATGCATGTTAAGGCTGTTTATGGAGAGTAGGAAAGGTAAAATTTTGGTAGTTTTCCTAACGCTATGTCATATTTTGGTGAGTCCTTAAAAGTTTAATTAAGGATGATTTCATTAAGCGAAGAATATTAAGTTTAATAGGCCTCTAAGGTATCCACCAAGTTTGAAGGGGGAAGCAGGTCCATGCCTCCCTCTCACCAACTCATGAAAAGCCTCAAGTCCATTTAAACTTATTATGTTGCTTAATGGTTCATCCTGAAAATACCCTTATTACTCAGTGNTGTTTATGGAGAGTAGGAAAGGTAAAATTTTGGTAGTTTTCCTAACGCTATGTCATATTTTGGTGAGTCCTTAAAAGTTTAATTAAGGATGATTTCATTAAGCGAAGAATATTAAGTTTNAGATCTTTCAAAGAAAATTTCTAACTTGACCAAGAGAAATTATAATCCCTTGAAATTTTTACCGGAGGTATAACAAGACCAGAGAAGCTTTTGGATTAAATTTCATAATTTTTAAAATTCTCTGTGATTTATTAGAATTATTTAAATTTCTAGAATATTTAATAAAAATAAAATATTTTAGGTGGTGAAAGTTAAGTTTTCTATTTTTGAAAGATCTCTCTAAGGTCAGAGAGCTCAGGAGAGCAAATTTTTTATTTTTTTCATTTTTCCTTGAATTATTGGAATTATTTTTGTGTAAACTCATTTTTTAGCCTTTAAAAATTATTTTAAGCTTTAAAATTCAATATCTTTATTTAGAAAATCAGTAAAAATATTCTAATTGTTCTTAAGTAATTAGGAAGCAATTTAGAATATTTCCATAAGTTTTATTATTTTTGTGTTTTTTATGAATTTTTAATTATTTTAAATATTTAAAAAAGACCAAAAATTAAGTTTTTATTTTAAATATTATTTTATTTTTATAAAATATCCCGCATCACAGAGAACTCAAAAAACTAAGTTTCATAATTTCTTGAGTTATATTTTGATTTTTAAAAATCATTTAAATGTTAAGAGTGGTACTTATTTTTAAAAATCAATTTAAGTTTTCAAATTAACTCAAAATATTTTGAAATTTTTATGATGAGTTCTCTGGATCATAAATCACAGTATTGAATGAACTCAAAATATTTTGAAACTTTTATGATGAGTTCTCTGGATCATAAATCACAATGAATTAAAAATCAATTTAAGTTATCAAATTAACTCAAAATATTTTGAAACTTTTATGATGAGTTCTCTGGATCATAAATCACAGTGGAGATAAAAAAGCAAGTCATTTAAATGTTTGTGATTTCCAAAATTAATTATCATAGTGATTTAGTATTTGGAAAATTTAAGGATGTTTTAAATGACTTCATTTAAATGTTTAAATTTTCCAAAATTAATTATCTTAGTGATTTAGTGTTTGTAAAATTTAAGTGCATTTTAAATGACTTAACCCATGGAATTATTTCCAAAAGCTCCTCTAGTTATAGTGGACCTTCCAAAATTGCATTTTAAATGACTTGAACCATGAAATTATTTTCAAAGGTTTCTCTAGTCATGGTGGACCTTGCAAAATTTTCTTAAGATTTTCTAACTTTTAAATGACTTGACCCATGAAATTATTTCCAAATGTTTCTCTAGTCATGGTGGACCTTCCAAAATTTTCTTACTGATCAATATGCTAGTTTCCATGATTATTTTAAAGAAATAATGTGGAATAACTTGAAAAATATCATGATTATTTAAAAGAAATAATGTGAAATAACTTGAAAAATATGGGTCTCTGTATAGGAAGCTCCTTCTAGTCATGGTGGACCTTCCAAAATTTTCTTAGGATTTTATAATCAATATGCTAATTTCCATGATCAAAGGTTTCTCTGGTCATGGTAGACCTTCTAAAATTTTCTTGGGATTTAATAACCAATATGCTAATTTCCATGATTATTTTAAGGAAATGATAAAATTTTTTTTGGGATTTAATAACCAATATGCTAATTTCCATGATTATTTTAAGGAAATGATGTGAAGAATTTGTAAAATATAGGTCTCTGTATAGGGACCTTCTCTGACTTTGGAAAAATCATAGAATACTTCCCCCGACAGAGGCTACAATATGTCAATTATAGGAACTTCCTCTAACTTTGGAAAAATTAGAGATTATTTTTCCTTACAGAGGCTACAACATGTCAAAATTTCAAGCCAAGGTGATGTGTCAATATGCATGGAGAATCAAATGATTTAAAACAGTGTTTAAATAATTAAAAATAAAATATGCACTAAATGGGCTTGAAAATTATGTCACATAATTCTCCACTGTTCACTGAATAAGAGGGTATTTTTATTTTATTTTTGTAATTTTTCTACACAAAGTTATGTATTTTCTAAGTTAAGCATTTAAATAAATAGGAAAAAGCTCTATTTATCTATTTAAACAGCTGTGCTGACTAGATCCTAGGCAGCTCCGAAGGCATGCGTGGTTTAGGGTATTTAAATAAATAGGAAAAAGCCCTGATTATCTATTTAAACAGCGCGTGCTGACTAGATCCTAGGCAGCTCCGAAGGCATGCGTGGCGCACTCTGGTTGGATGGCGCCGTCCACGTAGCTGCTGACTCGGCCCACGGTTCACGTCCTGAAGTGCTGTCCGGCAAGATCTCCCCTGTCCATTTGATACACACTTGATCAAATGGCTCCCCATCATCGCCATAGATGGAATGATCCCGTGCCCGTCCACAGAGGAATCTATCACAGCAATTTAATGCAAAAGTGCTTGGATTTGGCAAAGATATCTAAAGCATGTGAATTTTTGGAAATAAGATCCCTTAATTTGGGGACCTTTTGTCCAAGATGGGGTATTTTTATAAATTTGAGGTACCAATCATCACCAATAAGCCATGGACCAAAGGAAACCCCATTTTGGGTCCTCTACATAGTGGTCTTAGCTAAACCATAGCCCTAGGGCTAGTAGGTTTAGGGGACCATCTACATGAGTATCCCAAAAGATCAAGGGATCTAGGCTAGAAATTTGAGTTCAGGGTTGTGAGTGATTGTGAGTGCAGATGAGTGTAGTGAGTGCCTTTACTCCAGACCAACACCCAAGGTCAAACCTAAGGTCCAGCAATCCTAAGGGTGACTCATCCTGAGTTT
>JXCR01072350.1:136793-146864 GCA_002079205.1 Phalaenopsis hybrid cultivar
GGGAGAAGTCCTATGGCTAGACCCTAGGCTACTAAAGAGGAAAAACTAAACCTCAACCAAAAATGAGGTCCTATGGCTAGACCTTAGGCTACTAAAGAGGAAAAACTAAACCTCAACCAAAAATGAGGTCACTATGGCTAGACCTTAGGCTACTAAAGAGGAAAAACTGAACCTCAACCAAAAGTGAGGTCAAGTCATATGGCTAGACCTTAGGCTACTAAAGAGGAAAAACTGAACCTCAACCAAAAGTGAGGTCAACTAATAGCTAGACCCTAGGCTACTAAAGAGGAAAAACTAAACCTCAACCAAAAATGAGGTCAACAAATTTAGACCTTAGGCTACTAAAAGGGAAAAACTAAACCTCAACCAAAAGTGAGGTCAACAAATGGTGCTGTGCTGGGCAAGCACACCGCACGTATTGGCGTTGACCGACGAGATAAAAAAAACCAATACAGGCTCCTAAGTCAAAAAACTTCGGACGTATGTGCAGAGTTGTGTGTGTGATTTGTTTCTGCTGGGGAATTAGCAGGTGTGTGTTTAATCAAGCCGAGAAGTAGGGACTCTCGCTGGGGATCAGAGAGTGAACTTTGAGTTATGAAATTTTAGGTATTTATAAAGGATGGGAATCAGTATGTGAGTGTTGACCCCGAGGTGGGAATTGAAATTCAAATATCAGCTCGAAAAGAGAGAGAGAGAGTGAGAGAGAGAGAGTCGGAGTGTAAGGACCGACCTCGAATGTAATGAATCATAAATGTAGGACTGATTCAGAAATGAGAATTGGAATTTAGGTCAATTCTCAAAAGAGAGCGTCGGAATGTAAGGACCGACTTCAAATGTAATGAATCAAAAATGTAGGAGTGATTCAGAAATGAGAATTGAAACGTTGGACAATTCTTATAAGAAAGTGTCGGAATGTAAGGACCGATCCTAAATGTAATGAATCAGAAATGTAGGACTGATTCGGAAATGAGAATTGAAATGTAGGTCAATTCTCAATAAGAAAGTGTCGGAATGTAAGGACCGACTTCAAATGCAATGAATCAGAAATGTAGGAGTGATTCGGAAATGAGAATTGAAACGCAGGTCAATTCTCATAAGAAAGTGTCGGAATGTAAGGACCGACCTTGAATGTAATGAATTAGAAATGTAGGAATGATTCAGAAATGAGAATTGAAATGTAGGTCAATTCTCAAAAGAAAGTGTCAGAATGTAAGGACCGACCTCGAATGTAATGAATAAGAAATGTAGGACTGATTCAGAAGATTGCGATAGGAGGGACTCCTAAAGCAACGCAAAATCGGATATAAAATCCTTAAGCTCTAGAATATCGTAGGATTTGATTTGAAAGATTGCGATAGGAGGGACTCCTAAAGCAAAGTGGAATCGGATATAAAATCCTCAACCTCTAGATTTGATTTGAAATATTGCAATAGGAAGAGAACCTAAAGCAACACGGTATCAGATGTAGAATCCTCAACCTCTGGAATTGATTTGAAATACTGCAATAGGAAGAGAACCTAAAGCAACACGGTATCGGATGTGAAATCCTCAACCTCTAGAATTTGATTTGAAAGATTGCAATAGGATGAGAACCTAAAGCAACACAGAATCGGATCTGAAATCCTCAACCTCTAAAATTTGATTTGAAAGATTACAATAAGATGAGCTCCTAAAGCAACGCAGAATCGGATGTAAAATCCCCAACCTCTAGAATTTGATTTGAAAGATTGCAATAGGATGAGCTCCTAGACCAACGCGGTATCCGATGTGAAATCTTCAACCTCAAAAATATCATGTGAATCATTGCAAAGCAATGCAGAATCGGATGTGAAATCCTCATCCTCTAAAATATTGTGTGAACCATTGGAAAGCAATGCGGAATCGGATGTGAAATCCTCATCCTCTAAAATATCGTATAGTTTGATTTGAAAGATTGTGATAGGAGGGGCTCCTAAAGCAACGCAGAATCAGATGTGAAATCCTCAACCTCTAAAATATCGTGTGAACCATTGCAAAGCAATGCAGAATCAGATGTGAAATCCTCATCCTCTAAAATATCGTGTAGTTTGATTTGAAAGATTGCGATAGGAGAGACTCCTAAAGCAATGCGGAATCGGATGTGAAATCCTCAACCTCTAAAATATCGTGTGAATCATTGCTAAGCAATGCGGAATCGGATGTGAAATCCTCATCCTCTAAAATATCGTGTTTCAAATTCGTGGGAAACTAGTAGAATTTATGAAGATTGACATTGGTGAGGAAAAATTGTGAAACTTTGTGAGACTTTGTTCAGAATGTGAAATTTCGTGGGGATATGAAGAAAAATTGTGCAGACCAATGTAGTTGTGCTAGCAAGCAAAGAGTAGGAAACCTTGAACTCGAGAAATTTATCATTTTCTTTTCTTTTTGTTAGGATTTGGACCTAGTTTCAGACAAGCACGATGTCTGAGCTTCTAAGAATGAGTCTTTGTCTCTGAAACATGGGGCACACTGTTTCTTGAAGTATCGTCCTCTGACAAATGACAAGTGTCAAAAATAGCCCATCCTTAAGGTACCATCGGAACTATATCCTTTCAAGTACACATAACAGATGCGTTATTTCTACGGATACCATGGCTGAAGAGGCCGCAAGTTCGTAGCTTTGTTTATAGCAGTCATCATTTGGTTTGTTGCAGATTCTGTAAAGGTTGTTGAAGTTGTCTTTGAGAGATCTTTCTAACGTTCTTCGAGTTGAAGTTGGAGTTTTATTTGTTGGAGACTGAAGGATATGAATTCAGGTTTGAATTTCCATTAATTGCTAATATCATCGTCATGTCTTTAATTCTTTCTTCCTGAGCTTAAGAAGATTTCAGAATTTTGGTCTTGTGATCAAAACATTTTTCATTTTCTAAAGATATTTCTGAGTCAATTAATAACTGACCAAAAGACTTAAGATCGTTGAACTTTTTCTTGAATATAATATCAGAAGAATTCTCTTAAGAGAACATTCTAAGTCTCATTAATTAGGGGAACTCGGACACCAATTTTTTATTATACGTCCACCTCAAGCTTTTTCTCAGGGAGACCTTTCTTTTCTTTTTCTTTTCTTCTATTTTTTTTTATTCCCCATACTTTGTTGAGAATTACTATATCTGGTAGAGCATTATTTAAAGATTTTGAATGTCTTAATTCAGACACCAATTTTTTATTATAAGCTCACCTCAAGCTTCTTCTCGAAGAATTTTGACACAATAATTTTTTTGCTCCCTGGTTGAATGTATGTTAAGGATTTTGAATGTCTAAATTCCCCTGACTAATAATCCTCAAATGTTTCTTAATTCGAATTCTGGGATATTATAACTCGTTTGAAAGTCAGGACCCAGTCACGTGGCAAGAAATTAAAAGGCTCGTGATATCTCGAGTCAACTATTCGTATTTCAACCACACTATCTTATTTTAAAATCAACTTAGGACCCAGTCTCAATTATTTAAATTTGATGACTCAGATATTAGGGTATTAATTTCATTCTCCACTGAAGTCATAGTCTTATCAAAAGATCCAAATTTTCCTTTCGAGGTTATCAGTTTTTTTTTTTAAATATTGCACAATCTTGAACAACAACGAACCCTTTCTTTTCATTAATTACGGTGGGAGGGATGGGATAGACTAACAATGATCATGCTAATTTCCCATTCAACGACAAAAGTAGTACAATAGTGGCCAAAAGACATTTCATTCATTGGTAGTTGCATAGGAATAGGTTGGAATAAACAGATCGACCGAAATCATATTGATAGAACCTCTTTCAGGTTCTTTTCAAATGTTCTTTCAGGATTCTTAAGTCCCCATTCTTGAACTTCTCCTCAAGCAAGTCTTTGAAACTGCAACACTCTTCTATGGTGTGTCCGATGAATCTGTGGTACGGGCAATATCTCGGATGTCCTTTCTTGTTGGCCTCATCGGGCTTCTTCGGCTTAAGTAACCTGAACTTGGGATTCTTGATCAGATGGTGGAACATCTTTTTTGTCGCTTCATATTTAAAAGAATATATCTCATTTAATCGAGTGTTCATGATTGGAACTCGTCTTTCATATGTCTGGTAAGGTCTCTGCTGAGATGATTGCTGAATAGTCTGACGAGGATGTTGGAAGGTTTGTTGATGTTGTTTTGCTTGTATTTGCAATGGTCATTTTTACCTGCTAACCATAACAACTGTCCCAGATTTCTTCTCGAATATCCTGGTTATCCTGGACTTCTCGGCCTTCTCATGAGAATCCATATGCTTGACTTCTTCTTGCAGATTGCTAGCTTTGCTGAGTAGCTTCTCGAAGGATTTGATTGTGAGTCCCTTGAGCATGAAAGCTACTGGCCCATGGATGCTCTTGAGTAAAATCTCAATCGCATGATGTTCCTGCAGCTGAGGTTCACATTTCATGCTAAGGTTTCTCCACCTCAAAATGTAATCCACTAAAGTCTCGTTAGGCCTTTGTCTTTCTACCACGAGATCTCCAATAGAAACGTGGTGTTGTGCTCCGACAAATCTTTTTACAAACAACAGTTCTAACTCGTCGAATGTCTTCACCGACCCGTTGAACAACTCGGCATATCAATCAAAAGCAACTCCTGACAAGCTGCTGACGAACTGTTGACATAATAAAGCTTCGTTATTTCTTGAATTGCCACAACTGGCTCGGAAATGTGCTATGTGCTGTCTGGGATTTCCTGCCCCGTCAAATAGCTTAAAGTTCGGTGACACAAAACCCTTGGGGTAGGGTACTGCATCGAACTCCTCCGGGTAAGGTCTACCCTTTAAAATCAATGCACCAACCCTAGAATGGGTTAAGGCCTCCCGAACTTGTTCAACCATTTGTTTAAATTCATTTTCCGGTATGACGCTTTGGACAGAGTATTTCTTCAGTTGTTCATCAGAGGTGAATTCTTTTCTTTCATCTGCAACATGAATGATTTCTAGTTGGTTCATTTCTGGAAGTGTCATCTGCGGTGATTGTGACTATCTTTGCATTGCAATCACGGTGGTCGTCAATTCTTCGATTTTCTTTTCGAGATGATTGATCTGTTCGTCACTTTGTTGGGTGGCTTCTTGCCTCTCATCCGCGACGTTCTCCACACCAGAAGATCTCGGCCCGGGTCTCGACGACATTGATTTCTGCTAATCTTTCGTTCACGCAATCTGACACATCATAATTTTAATCATTCATATCTTTTCTTTGTTCTTCAGATAATCGTGCAATATTGGCTCGGAGTCTCTCCAACTTAGCGTTAATCGAGTTTCCTTGGATTACTTTTAGGTCAATTGGGGATTCCTGAAGAGTATCATTTCTTTAGTTGAGCACCAGTGTGGTTGTGTAGAAGTTAATTGAATCAACCAAAATCATATTTACGGAACCTTTTTCAGGCTCTTTCAAATAATCTTTCAGGATCATTACATTTCCACTTTTGAAATTCTTCTCAAGCCAATCCTTGAAGACAAAGCAGTTTTCTATGGTGTGGCCGAGTAAGTGGTGGTATGGACAATATTGAGGATGATCTTTCATATTGGCTTCCTCTGGATTTTCGGCTTTGGTAGACTAAATCCTTGTTTCTTTAGCAATTCATGGAACATCTTTGACACGACTTTCTCTTTGAAGGAATACACCACTTTCTGTCGTTCTGCCATGGATATCCTCTTATTCTCTGCTCGGTATGTTCTTCCCAGAGGCGGTTGTTGGCTAGACTGACCATACTGTTGTGCCTGTTGTTGGTGGGATTGTCGAGGCTATTTGGCTTTCAAAATTTCTTAACCGCGCCTCTTTTCCCGTGCCTTTATCAGTTGTGTAGGCTTTAATCAAACCCAATCTCGAATCCAGAAAGTAGTGGAGCATAAGCGTCAACTGACACTTCCTCATGTAGAATTTCTTTTCCCTTACTCGGCAAAACAGTTGGCACGGTGACAATATATCCGGTAGTAGCTGTAAAAACAATTCTCGGAGTAATCTCAACGCTCCCAACTACAAATTTTTCAAGACTAGTAGGGCTCTTTTCAATCAACACCTTTGAAGGGGACAATTCTTTGGTAGACTTCAAGTTGAACTCTACAATAGGCTCAACAGACTTATCTGTTTCAAACTTCATCACTGTGACAACCACCTTCCTGAACTTAACTCCAATATCATTGAACCCTTGTCAAAACTTAATAACTGCCAGGTCAGGCAGTTCATCCCTATTGAGAGCGAACTCCATTCCGGAGGCGAAAGAAAATATCAACTTTGGCGAAGACATTGTTCCTGTCATTTGAAGAATNTTAAAGATTTTGAAATATTAATTGAGACCAATTGGCTAGGCTATGGGTTCAATTGAGTGAGATTAAGTCTTATGGTTAAGATTGGGGTTTTGACCCAAATCAAAATTGAGCTCAAATCATAGACCAATTGAGCCTAAATTTGTTTTAGTTTGGTCATATAAAAAGTGAATTTGAGTTTAGGATGGGAACTGAGGTCAATTAAGATCAAATTGATAAACATTTGGGATGGATTTGGGGAATTTTGGGTCTTTAAAGGACAATTTGAGGATTTTGGTTAAAGATGGTCAAATTGGTCAAATTGGATCATGTGGTAGTTGAAAGAAATAAAATTGGGAATATTTGGGATTTATTGAAATTTTTTGAGAATTTTAGAATTTTTTTTGGGATTTTGGGTTAAAGAAGTGTTCCAAGAGCAGTTAGGTAAATTGGGGGTGTGTTTGGGGCAAAAGACCTAAGATGAACCTTTCAAGTAGAATTGGATAGATATCCATTCTAAATGAACCATAGATCAATAAAATCCCCATTTTGGGTCCTTATGTATTGGTGTTAGCTAGGGTATTGTGGGGGTATTGTGTACCTTAACTCCGAACCAACACCTAGGGTCAATCCTAAGGCCAAATAGTCCTATATGATCTCTCCTTGAGTTCCCTCATAATGATATTACCTACTAAGTGCTAGAGGTTAAGATCAATATGTGGGACTTCAAGTTGAGTAAAGAGAAGAGTTTTGAATTTCTAATGGTGAGGATACCTTTTCTAGTTTTCTAAGTCTAGTCAGTAGGAAAGTCCTATGGCTAGACCTAGGCTACTAAAAAAGTTTCTAGACCTCAACCAAAAGTTAGGTCAACACATTTCTTCTATTCTTTTCTCCAGTAGAACAACTTGTTCATCCCTGAGGAGGATAACCCTACACAGCTCATCTACAGCATTCTCTTCAGTGTGAGGTTGTGCTTCGCGCGCAGATGTGGTAGCTCTGGTTTCAATCACATGGACATCCATGAAATCTTCCTCCAAGTAACACTATAATCAAAATCTTCATTGTCACTATTGACGGAAACTCCATGCTCTCGAGCTAACTCAGAAACTCATTGTCACTATCAACGGAAACTCCGTGTTCTCGAGCTAACTCAGAAATCTCCATCCCGAGTTTCTCAACTTTTTCTTCAATTATCGATTCCTTGATTGCTTTAAGATTCGGAGGACCCTGATGGAAATCCTCAACTTGTTTTTCCATCTCGCTGGCTATTGTCGTGACTATGTCAGATATTTCAGGCACTGGTTTTACTTCCTATCTTGCAGGCTCACTGAACTGTATCGGTGCAGCGACCTTGGGTACCCATACCTTCTTCTTATCTGACGATGATGCCTCAGGAGGGGACGTCTTAGTAGAGACATCGGTATGTCGAGGGAAGGTATGCTCCCCATGGTGTAGACCAGCTACAGTGTCAGGTAATCGTCCTGTCTTTCTTTCCATGACTGCAGGAATAACGGGTAAACCTCTCGAACCCAGTCTTGACTTAATCGGCCGGCGACCTGAGGTCCTGGTGGTGGTATGATCGGTGGTGATGATAGCAATATCGACTCAGTTTCCCAAACGGAGCCAGATGGGAACCCGGGTAGGTGACTCTATAGTCGACCTATGAGATTTTCTAGCGGACTTAATATCCTTCAAAATTTCATTCTTCATATGAGGGGAAATTTCATGTCCCACTCTTTTAAGTAATTCATTAACATAACATCCTTCTTTAATAGCAAGCCATCTGAAGACTGCACTAACTCTGGTGATGGGGCTGAATTTCTTTCCCTCCTCACCATGTCCATGAGATGATGGGAATGCACCAACAATCTTCAGGATACACTCATATCCATCAGTATCTGTCAGAGGATGGAATCTACTTCCTCGCAGGAATGGGTAAATTTTTGGTAATACCTCTTCAATTTGATGAGGCTCCTCCTCATCAGGTGTGTTTTCATGAGTCTGACTTTGATGGCCCTCTGAATTCTCCTATTGCAGTTCCTCCTTTGAGTTTGGTTCAGTGGTACAGTCCTTGAGCTCGACCTGATTTCAAACACTGGTGGCGGAACAATTAATCCTTCATCCGAATCTTTGACAATCATCACTTCCTTCCCCTTAGCAGCAGCTGGAATAGCAGGTTTGGCGGGTGTTGTGACTGCAGTAGCTTTAGCCTTCTTGTCGGTAAGGAAGTCTTGAAAGCAGTTCAAACTGAATTTTGCAGACGACACTTGAACTTCCGGGGCAGTGATCTTCATTACCACGAACGGGGCTTTCCCGAGGATAACCTCGAGGTCTTCAAATCGGCTCCGAACATGATGTTGGGAGCGACGTTACGGGTGTTGCGGTCCATCGGCAGGTTGCAAGAAAAGGTCAGCGTTGGGTAAGCCATCGCGGCAGGCTTTAAAACAGAAATTTTTAGGGTTAGCTATATGGAAAAAAACCTCGTAATCGTTAGTGCAAGCACTGAAAGTAGAGGTTAATCTATAGACCGGGTGGGTCTTAATTTACAGGTAATTTTAACATCTTTATTTAAAAGGGTGTAAAATTGATTAATATTTTGAAGTGCACACAGCACAACACAATTTGGTTTAAATTTGCGAAGCAGCAAAACATATGTGAAAAGGAGTTGTGAGAAAGTTTAGGACCCAGCGCGGGACCCAATGCCCAGGCGGAGTTAATCCACCAACACACCTATTGGGGGTCCGACCCCACATAAAAAAATTTAAAGAGTCCTTAATGGCCTTCTGAACCCCTCTGTTCAAAGATGGTTGAACAGCTAGTTCTGAAGTCCAAGGAGTTAGCTGTACTTTCCCAAGACTAAAATGGGTAAAGTATGCTAACGGAAGAAGGGTAATTTGGTCCAAGAGGGACATAGACATATTAACGATGTGTGAAGATAATATTTTTTTGATTTGTATGGAGAGAAAAGCTTGTCCCCAGTGGAGTCACCAGAAGCTGTCGGCGTTATTTTTGGGGATGGTTTGTGGGGTTACCAGTAAGAAGCTGTCGGTCGCTGGAATCAAAATCCCATCACCCGCTTCAGAAGGAATTTGAAGTATGAAATTAAACTGACCCCATATTTTTCATAGTTTAAAATGAAAGAGCACCGTACCTCAAATCGTGTATCTATCCCAAAAGATAAACACAAGAATTGAGGATGAGGCTTGTTCAAATAAACTAAGGAAAGTATGATGTCCGTTTGGTCTGCAAAACCTTTATATTTGCCGACAAGTTCCTCTATTTAACATAAAGGATTAAATAGGGTTTATATTAAGCTGGGTTCGGACATGCTTCCTATAAGGGCAAGCCCCTATAGTTAATTACATCTTAAGGTCAGAGAACTCAGAGGAGCAAGTTTTATATTTTTGAAAAATCTCCCTAAGGTCAGAGAACTCAGAGGAGCAAATTTTATATCAGATTTTTCTTTGATTTATTGAAAATATTTTTAGTGAAAAACTTATTTTTAGCCTTTTAAAAGTTATTTTTAAGCTTTAAAATTCAATATCTTTATTTAGGAAAAATATTCTAATTATTCGGTAATTAGGAAACAATTTAGAACATTTCCATGGGTTTTATTATTTTTATGATTTTTATGAATTTATAATTATTTAAATACTCAAAATAGGCCAAAAAATAAGTTTTTTTTTAAATATTATTTTATTTTTCTAAAATCTCCCTGATCACAGAGAACTCAAAAAACTAAGTTTCATAATTTTTTGAGTTATATTTTGATTTTTAAAAAATCATTTAAGTGTTAAGAGTGGTATTTATCTGT
>JXCR01072350.1:164575-178707 GCA_002079205.1 Phalaenopsis hybrid cultivar
GCATTGCTCTGCTAGGTTTTCTACAAAAATGAGGGTGGCTGGTGGCTACTCTTTGACAACCTCCTTCACTGGCCATTTGGTTTTGGGTGTAAGAAGGTTCTTTCTCCTTGGTGCTTCTCTTGGCTTCCTTATTGATGTTTTGATTGCTTCCCGGGCTCTTTGGATTTTGAATTTTAAGTTACTGTTACATTGCTTTTATCCTTTTGAGTGTTTGCCTTGGAGGTTTCCTACTGAGCCTTACCTTACTTTGGTTGCTGGAGATATTTCCTAAGGTTCTTGTGGTTCTTCCCCTCCATTGGTCTTTGTTTTCTAGTTGAGTTGGTGGTTTTATCTGATGGCCACTTCTATTGACTTAGAGACCAATGTACAATGGAGTAAAGCCACTTTTGCTGATGTGGTTGGTAAAAGCTCCAATTTCCAAAGCTCTGTGGGAGTAATGGCTTTCCATACTGCCTACCATGATGGGGTAGGTAAGGGGGAGCTGCCTTTTGTTAAACAACTAACCAAGAAGTAAGGGAAACCTACTGCTTTCTTTTCTGAAGCTGAAATAAATTCACTCTCATCCTCCTTTAAATTCACTTTGGTTGGTAAATTTCAATATGGTCATCCAAAAATGGAGGCCATTAGAAAGCATTTTGAAGAATTAAAACTACTGAGGGATTGGAAAGTTGGACTAATTCATGGAAGGCATTTCTCCATTCATCTTTCCAGAGAAGAAGACTACACCAGATTGTTTGCTAAGCAGATTCTGTATATTGAAGGAATGACAATGAAATTACTGAAATGGTCACCTGAATTTGATCCAAGTTAGGAACCCCCCATAGTTCCTATTTGGTTCAAACTTCCAGGGCTAAAACTTCACTTCTTCCACCATCAAGTTCTTTTTACAATAGGAACAACTCTTGGTAGACCAATGAAACTTGACGTGCCAACCTACAACCTCTCAAGACCCTCTGCTGCCAGAATCCTAGTTGAAAGGGATATAACACTTCCTGAAGTGGATGAAATATGGTTGGGAACAACCCACAATAGCTACTGGCAAAAGATTGTAATGGAACAAAAGCCATATTACTGCACTCATTGCAACATGTTTAGACATTCCAACACTAGATGCTTCAGACTCCATCCAAAGACCATAACTAATACAAAACTTCAAGAACCCACTTCAGTCCCAGCTATTGCAAAGGAGCAACCTGTTGGTGGAGTGCACACGGAAGATCAGGATGGACCCAATGATACTGCACCTCAAGGAGTGATGGTAGTACCCAATTTTGAAAACATTCATCCAGCATTTGTTGGTGAGTTAGAGCAAATTACTGCAATTGAAACACTGACTGACACAATACTAGCAGACACAACTCCCACTCTCAATGTAGATTCCTCCTCCTCAATGCAGATTCCTCCTCCCTCTGCAAACCTTATTCCTGTGGATAATGTTGTTGAACAGTTGGAGGAACTAATAAGGACAAAACCCTCCCAGCCTCCAACTTCTTCTGAAGCAGTCAAATCTTCAGACAATTTCAATGAATCATTGCATATCAAGGAACAACAGGGCCAATGCAATAATGGTTCTGCCTGTGTGGATGATTGCAATATTAATTTACACCAGATTGATGCTCTTCACAGAGAATTAGAAGAGGGTTGGAAATTGCAGAAAGCTAGGAAAAAAAGAAACACACTGACCCTGATCCACAAGGAGGTACAATTGTCATAGAAGCTGGGAGCTCTTACTCCTCTAAAAGGGACTCCCCCACCAGACTTACAAGGGGAAGATCCAAACAATCTCATCATGATTAATTTACTATGCTGGAATATAAGGGGAGTGGCTCACCCACTCTCCTTAAAAAGGCTCCTCCATCTTAACAGAAAACACAAATTATGGTGCATTGCCATCCTTGAACCTATGGTTCATAAATATCCTAAAAAAATCCTTAACCAATTCTATGGTTTTTCCCATCACTACAACTGTAACAATAAAATCTGGATCCTTCTCAAAAAAGAAATTACTTGGTCCATCCTTTTGGACCACCCTCAGTTTGTGCACTTCAAGATTGATGATGCTGGAAAATCTGGTCTCATCATCGTGATCTATGCTGGGTGTAACAAAAATGATAGAACAACTCTTTGGAAAGAACTTATCTACATTGGTAATAACATAACCTCCCCTTGGTTAGTGGGAGGAGATTTCAATTGTGTTGCTGAAAGCTCTGAAAAAAGTGGGGAAAGAGCTCCTAACCTCCTTAAGATGACACAATTTTGTGATAACATCAAAGCTGCTAAACTCATTGATCTTGGCTTCCAAGGTGACTGCTTTACCTGGAAGAGAGGAAAATTTGGGAAAGATTGGATAGATTTCTGGCCAATGATCAATGGTTTTAGGAATTTTTAAATACCTTTGTACATCTCTTACCCCTAGTAGGGTCTGATCACAGACCTTTGCTCATTTCCATTACTGTCAGGCCACCTACAAGCCATAACTCTTTCATATTTCAAAATATGTGGACTGACCACCCTCAATTTCTAAATTTAATTAAATAGCACTGGAAGTTGTCACAGCAATCCAATCCTCTTATTAATTTGTGGAAATTGTAGAAAAAGATGGCCTACTACCTTAAGCGATGGAATTGGCACTGCTTTGGAAATGTCTATGAAGCAGCGGAGAAGGTTGAGAAAAATTTAGAATCCCTAGAAGCTGAAATTGAGACTGGTAATGCTAGTGAAGCTACATTGTTGGAGAATGCTGAAAAGGTTCTTTTGGCCACTGAAAGATTGGAAGTGTTCCTTAAACAGAAGACTGTAATCAATAGACTTATGGGAGGGGACAGAAATATTAAATATTATCATGCTTGTATCAAGTACAAAAGGAAATGTAATAACATTCAAAAGATTCAAGATGCTCAAGGTTGTTGGATCAACAATTATGAGGATTTGCTAAAAATGCTATTGATTACTTTCAAAATCTCCTCACCGCACTTCATTTCACTGCTACGCTCGTGGATCCTCAATTCTTCCAGGAAGAACTCATTTATACACAGGAAATTCAACCCTCATCCACTCCTACTGAGTCTGAAATCTGGGAGGCCCTTAATACTATTGATAATTCAAAAGTTGTTGGTCCTGATGGATATACAGCTGCTTTTTACAAAAAAGCCTGATCCATTATCAAGGCAGATGTGGTTAATGTTGTCCAAAGCTTCTTCAATGGTACCCCTCTCCCCAACAACCGTCCTTCCTTCAGCTATGTTCTCATCCCCAAAACTACTGTTTGCCTCAACTAGAATAAGTACAGACCTATTAGTCTGACTTTTGTATTCAGCAAACTCATTAGCAAAATCATTGTGGCATGGTTACAACCCCATTTAAACTACCTAATAAAACCCAACCAGACCGCATTTATCAAAGGCAGATATATCTCTGAAAATGTTTTACTGGCACATGATTTACTACTGGATATTGATCATCATTATAGAGGAGGCAATCTCATTTACAAACTGGATCTGAGTAAAGCTTATGATACTATCCAATGGCCTTACATTCTTGAAATTCTCAAAGCTAGAGGATTCTCTTCAGAGTTTTGTACCCTCATTTTTAGATGGTTACAATTCAATTCACACTCCATCTTGCTAAATGGAGCCTCCCATGGTTTTTTCTCTGCTACTAAAGGGGTCCAGCAAGGAGATCTACTCTTCCCATCTATTTTCATACTTGCCCTGGACTATCTTTCCAGAATGCTGAATCAAGCTATTTCACAGAAATCTTATGCCAGATTTCACCATACATCTACTATGGAGGTCACACATCTGATGTATGCAGATGACATCATTATATTTTCCCAAGCCAACAATAATGTTGTTAAGCTTCTACACATGTTTGAAGAACTTTTAAGATATCTCTGGTATGACCTTCAACACTTCTAAATGTCAAATCCTTTATAGCAAACTTACTAATCCTGCAGCTAGACATTGGATTGGCAACTTTACTGGGTTCTCCACTGCTACCCTCCCTCTCCATTATCTTGGGGTGCCACTTATCAAAGGTAGAACCAAAAGGATACAATTTGATGTTGTGATTACTAAAATCAATGCTCAACTCAACTGTTGGACAAACTCTTTTCTCTCCAATGCTGGAGGAATTACACTGTTAAAAAGCATTCTCACATCCTTCCCTTCATACATCCTCCATGTTACAAACATGAAGAAGTCTACCAAGTTATTAATTGAAAGAAGCTTCAATAGATTCCTCTAGGCCGGACAAAGGAACCAATTACACTAGGCTAGCTGACAAAAGACTACTAAGCCCACCACTTCTAGAGGCTTGGGTTTCAAGGGCTTAGATCACCTACAACAAATAAGTATGTGCAAACTTTGGCTCAAGTTCAGAATGCAGAATTCCTTATGGTAAAAATTCATGATGGGGAAATACTGTAAGCACTCCCACCCTAACTTGGTAGAAAGAAAGGTGGGGGACTTCCCCATTTGGATCAAACTTCTCCAAATCAGACAAAAGGCTAAAAACACTTTCTTGTGGGATCTTGGTAAAAGCAAAATTCATTTCTGGCTTGACCAGTGGTGCCCCCAAGATCTTCTCACTCCCAGACCAACAATTTTTGACCCTAACCTGCTGATATCTGATTGCTGGAATGGTACCTCCTGGCCAGTGGCAAAATTGCTGACTTTGATAGATCCAACAACTACTGCTTGCATCACTAAAATACCATTCAACAAAGAACATCAAGACAACTTAGTGATTAATTCTATTAAGCTTCATAGCATCTCCAAAGCAATCTATTCTAAATGGTACAACTGGCAGGAAGTGCAATGGGGTAAAACTATTTGGAACAAATATCTCACCCCCTCAATGTCTTTTCTAATTTGGAGAACCTTCCACAAGCTTCTCCCTGTGGATGATATTCTCAAAGTTAAGGGACTAAGAGGACCTTCAAGATGCCATATGTGTTGCAAATTTGAAGAATCAATTCCTCGTCTTTTCTTTCAATGTAGGTTCACACAAAGGGTCTGGTCAGAACTGACCCAAGAACTGAAGATAAATCTCTTGAATTTGGATTGGGCTTCCCTCCCTCATTGCTGGATTAATTGGGATAAAGTTAATCTCAGCACCATCCCATTTGTGGTCACTTGGTTCACTTGGATGGCCAGAAATAAAGCCAAATATGAGGACAGTACTCCAAATGCTACCTCACTATGTTACATTGTAAAACCTTTTTAGCCAAGCTTATTAAACATAAGGGTTTCCCTAAAATATTCTATAATACCAGTCCTTCTACACTACAAATAGTAAAGATATCCAAAGTTTTCTGGATCAAACCCACAAACCCCTGGATCAAAGCCAACATTGATGGGAGCTTTCATGGGTAGGGTGCTGGATTTGGAGGTATCTTCAGGGACCATACAGGCAGCTGCAAGTTGTATTTCTATAGCTCTATGCATGCCCAAGATGCACTTGAAACTGAAACAACTGCTCTTTTGTGGGCACTCTACATTTCTACTCAGGTGAAATGGTTTTATATTATGATTGAAACTGATTGTTCTTTGCTTATCCAGCTGGTTAAAGGATCCTTATCTCCTCCCTGGCACATACTCCAACTGCTCAAACCCATCCAGGAACTTAAAAAATAGTGTCAACTTCAGCTCAACTTCAATTACAGAGAAGGCAACAAACCTGCTAACTGGCTAGCAAGAGTTGCAAGCCAATCTGATGCCACTCTAGTCTCTATTATTCCCTCCCCCCTCTTTCCTTTTTGTTAAAGGGTGACATCTTAAGTCCTCAATCTAAGATATGTACTTTGTTCTTCCTCTGCAATATAATTTTCCCCCTTTTCCAAAAGAAAAAAAAAATTATATATATATATATATATATATATATATATAAACAAGTTTACACAACATTTGAAAATAAAGGAAAACAAATTATCTCAATCTCCTCCCAATCAAATCCTTTGAAGTTTTTTGATTCTCTTTCTCTCCTTGCAATATCACTCAATTCTCTCTTAGAAATGTAATGAAGAAGAAATTTCTAACTTTCCCTCTCTTCTTACAACTCTTAGAGAAAATCTTTCATAAGTCTTTATCACCCTTACACCTTTTTTCCCCCCATCCATTTATGGCATAAAATATCTCATTTATAATGTAGGGCCCAATTTTCAAAAGTTTCCTTAGGCATCCTTTCAAAAATCCAACCAAATTTAATGCATTTTGAGGAATAACCATTTCTGGCGCCTGGGCGCCAGAATCAGGTGCTTATGGTTGCCTTCTCTAGATTCAGGAGCTTTAGTGCTGAATCAAGTGCTTAACGCTAATTTAACTCTAGATTCTAGCACTTAGATGTTGAATCAGGTGCCTAGGCACCTGTTCAACTCTTATAACGAGCTGCCTTTTTCCTTCAAATTCCTTCCTATTTGCTTCCTTTAAGCTCCAAATGCCCAGACTTAGTATACCAACAAAAATCACATGATAATAACTTTCTTTAAATTTCAATATCCATAAATATGGGCATTAAATGTATATATAAAAGTTGAATATTTTAAGACATATCACAACCCAATAACAACAAGTTTCATGAAAGGTTTAGAGTCAATTGAGAAAAGAATATTTATTACTTGTACAACCAGAAGGAAATCTTCATCTATTTAGACAGCTAAGACTTAGGCTAATGCTTGAGTTAAGTGTTGACACCCTAAAATAAATCAACAAGTGATGCAAGCCATTCGAGCGATTAGAAAAAAATATAAAACTACCGACAATGACACTATAATGTCTGACCCTCAATACTCAAGAAATAATCCTTTCACTAAAACTTGAGCTGAGTGAAGAGCTAGTGATGGTTCCATGCCTAGTTGCAACAGGCTCCATGAATCGTATTACACAAATAATCTCGACAGCCAAGTTGTGATAGTCAAACTATTTGTATGAGATGACAAACATGTGTGAAGGTGATAAGCACATTATCAGAATTGAGTTGGGTAGAATTCATATCATAGTTGACCAAAAGGATTGAAAAATGATGTGACATATTAGACTCAAGCAAATTAGGTAAGAAAGCAAGAAAAAATAATGCAGTTAAATATTGATCAAAGGTCATATTTAATTCATATAATCTTAAGGATAAATATATTTCCAAACAAAAACAATTCTATACATTAATTTGATTAAATTTTAAAAAATTTCTAAGTTTGGTGTCTTTATGATAAGTGTAAAATAATCATCATATGACACATTGTCACCCTCAAACTCTTCTTTGTGGGCCAATGTTGTAGGAGCGGTGAAGTTTTTTTTAAACTCATCATGATTAGAGTGTTTTGGATCTACCAACTCAACTCTGATGAATTGATCGATAGATAACCTAATACTTGAATTTAAATGTGCAACATGTGTATCAAAAAAAACACTTTGGGAGTCTTCATCATGACAGCCTACTATGGCAGCTCTGCATTCTCTTCTTGAATAAAAGATACCCACTCAAATGTAATTTACAACTTTATCTCAGCAGCCTCCAACCAAGCCTATGCTAAGACCTCTTGATCATCAATTACTCTCATGCATGCCTTGAATTAGTTTTCTTTCATCTTTTTCATCAAATATTTATCCCTCACTTTAAGGTGAATAAATGACATGTGGTATGTGGTTGCAAATTGAAGCAGTAAATACCAGTCGAACATTGTGCCATAACGCTCTGGGTTGGATGTTATTCTAGAAATTTTGTAAGCTTTCTGACCAAAATACAAAAATAATGATAAAGGTGTATTCATCCATCATTGGAGATTGAAAGAAAAAGTTTTTTAGCATATTTTTTAGGGTAAGGCTAGAGTTCAAGCTGAGGAAGACCTTTTATTATCCCACCTACAACGGACACTAGTAGCTATACCTCCCTTATGATTCTTGTATGTTGGTAAAAGAAGGAAAAATTGAGAGTCTTTAGCTAAAGCCTTATCTTTCCTCCAATGCTCTTCCTCTTCAATAATGATCGACCCATGCTTTGGAGTAAAATTTGGCTCAATCTCCTCTAACTTTGCATGTCTTTCCTCCAAATCTTACACTTCTACAAGTTCCATCGATTGAACATAAGAAGAATTAGAATGTTCACTAGCCCCCCTCTTTTAGTTAAATTGATGATGCTTGAGGAAAACTTTTGAGGAGCATTCTATGTTGACAAAGGCTCTTATGACCCCTCAACATTCAAGCCAATAAAGCCGAGTGTCTGCTCCTTGTGGCAGTTCTCCTTTGAACTCCTTAAGTTCATTAAATATGCTTTTTGTTAAATTAAGAATAATGACTCAATGATAAAATTTTGAGTGAAAATTTTGTTTCAAAAATAGAGTCAGACAGTTCCAAATCTGGGATGGTCTAAACCACTTGGTTATCCTCTTCGTTGACCTCTTCCCTCTTAGCTTTGAAATTATTTTTGTTTTTTTTTAATTGAACATAGTAGTCACCAGATTATATATATATATAATTTTGATGGGAGTTTTTGTAATGCCTATACGGGAAGGGGTGGGACTGTAAGAGATGTTTATGGAAGATGTATAGCTTATTTTGGGTGACCTTGTATTGCTAACACCTCACTTGAGGCTGAGACTTTTGTTGTGCTTGCTTTACATTTAAATGGCATTGTGCTAAAAACTGATTCCAAAATTCTGCTTAATATACTTTTGCCTAAAATTAAACTTCCTTGGTATATCATTGCCTTGATGAAAAGAATCAGGTTCATCATTGAAAGTCATCAACTCATTATTTCATTTACTTTTACTTATAGAGTAGGGAATCAATCTACAGATTGGTTTGCCAAACAAAGGGTGCAAAATGCTATTGTTGGAAACACCCCTCCCTCTTTCTTGTATAAACTCATAAAAAATGATATGAAGGCTCCATTCATTCATTTTTGAGATGCTGCCCCCCTCAATTTGTTATCTTTTTCTTATGGATCTAGCTTTGGTCTTTTTGGAAAGCATTTTTCTATATTTTCTGATGATGTTTCTCAAATCTCTTTTTGGCCTTCTATTCTATACACAGGAAGGCTATTTGTTTTTACTTACTAAAAATTGGGAGAAGGGTGCTCGATTTTGGAATTATATGGGCCTAACCTGTTGCTCTCAGTTTGGGAAATATTCTTGCATTTTTTATATTTATTTTGGGAGTTGGTCTCTCGGTTTTGGGCGTACAAGGAAGGGCTTTGCTAGATTTCTAAGCTGGCTTTGGGACTTTAGGTACAATCTCAGCCATCTGTTTATGGGCTTTTCTGGTTTTATATGGTGGTTTTGGGCTATTAGGCACACTCTTGGCCATCTGATTATGATTAATACCTTTAAGCATGTGCTTTATATTGACTAGTTTGAGTTTGGATTAATAGGTGTTCGTAGCACCAAAGGTACTTACATTGAGGGTTGGTTATTTTGGGCTTACGATTGGCTTATTACATCTTACTATTATGAGGCCCCTTTTGTTGTTTTGCTGATTCATTTGGATGGTTGGAGGCTTACAGATTTATATATTTATGATTGGCTTATTTTTTGCTACACGAATAATGCATGGGGAATCTATGTTCCTGTTGATAATGGGAACACAGGGATTTGTTTCTATGCAACTTTGCTGGGGGCTTTAAAAATCTTTTACTTGACTTTTTTAAGGGACTTTTCTTCATTGCACTGTTGGGTTGAAAGTCCCTTGCTGGATGGTTGGAAGGAGTTTCATCTTGGGGAGGTTTTACAAGAAACATTCTTTCATTTAAAAGGTTTCTATGATTTTCAATTATCTTGGGAGTACTTTAGGCCTGGAATTCGGAATGGCAATGACATTATTTATTGGCTAGTGCATTATATGAAAAGCAGTTTGGACTTCAACTTGGATTTGGTTATTTGGTTTGTTGATGGAAATCCTAGCTTCATTGGATTTCATATATCTGTTTCTTCTTGGCCTCTAGGGGTGCCCTCTCGTAGACACTTTGGGCATAGTACATTGATGATTTATGCTTTGATTTTGCTTCCATTTACTAGGGACAGTACTAAAGGCAAGAATGCTTTTATTGTTGTGGCTCCATTCATTTTAATTGAACCATATATCTGCTATCTTGGGGCTACTGTCTCTATTCACTGTTACAACAATTCTTTACGTTTTCTGCATTGGTTGATGAAGGACTCACAATTTTGGATTAATATGTTGGTCACTCTTGCATTTTTAGTAGGTTGGTCTCTTAAAATTGAGGATTTATGGGCACTTGAATTCTTGGTGGCTGGAAGGTTTATCTATGTGGCCACATGTTAGTGATGCATAACACTTCTCACTTTCTATTATGTGCTTTTCTTTTAATTCTGTTAGGGAGTTACCTTGCAAATTTTTGGAGAGTTTGTGTGCCCTTTGACCGAACTGCTTATGTTCATTTGCATGGCAGTTGGATTTTGGAGGCTTCGATGTGTTACCAAAGCTGGGTTTACACTGTATTTCACAATGCTTCTTGCTTATAATCAATGTTGTTTATGATCAGATTGCAGGGAAATGCTAGAACCCCTGGATTCAATTTGGAATTAGCTTTTTATTTTTTAAATATGCTCACCTTCTTTTTAGTCTTGGGGTTTGGTATACATGTACGTTTTAGGTATACTTTTTTTGCTGGTATATGTTTTGGGTTTACACATATATTTTTTGTTTTTTGCGTGATGTTGTACTGCAGATAGTGGAACCCCTAAGATTTTATGTTTTTGTTTTGTTTCTAGATGGGGATCCACTATCGCACCCTAATTTTGTACCTTTCTTAATAATTAACGCGTAAGGAGGCACGAGATGCTCTTTTAATCATATATATATATATATATATNAGAGGAGAAAGAGAGAGGAGAGAGAGAGAGGAGGACTTGCTCTGTCAGGGCGAATGGGGGTGCTCCCGGGCTTTTAGACCCTCTTTATTCCATAAAAAATAAATGTTACGAGTGGGGGGAACCAAAAGCCTGTTTACATGAAAGGGACCCTTTTATTTATAGATGATAGGAAGACCAAAAGTAAATTATAATATTGTCTTTGCTTTAAAGGGGTTGATACATGATTTTTTTGGGCATTCTAATCTTTTTATCTAGGCCATTAGATTGCATTGAGATATGTGCATATCATTTTTTAGTATACCTATTAAGTCTCCCAATTTTCCTACTCTTTGATGGTGACAGTTGAAATAAAGACAAAAAAAATTTATAAAGAAAATAAAACACGAGCACATAGACTACTATTGATACTCCCTGTTAGACGCTCTGTTCTGACATCCTTTGTGCCATTCATTGTGAATCAAACCCTGGGATGATTTGTGTATTTCCCCTCACAGAGCTTGTCGTTGTTGGGTGATGAATCATCCCAATGATCGAAGACGATCGCCGTACACCTATCGTAGAGCATATCTCTGTCGGGTGGCGAACAATCTCAAGGGTCGAAGACGATCGTCGTACACCTGTCGCGGAATTTGTCACTGTCGGGTGGAGAATCATCTCAAGGGTTGAAGATGATTTACATCCCTCAAAGAGCTTGTCGCTGCTGGGTGNGTCGCACACCCCTCTAAGAGCTTGTCGCTGCTGGGTGGCAAATCATCTCAAGGGCATAGGAGCCGGGATCTAACATTTCACTTGCATGGGTCCTTGGTCGCCCGGTCAGACCTCTGTCTTAGGTTGGGTCCCCTCTCTATGGGAGGAGGCCGCCCGAATCCTCTCTGGGATGATTGTCATTGTATCTTTCGCGGAGCTTGTCGCTACCAGGCAGGGAACCATCTACTGATGTTCGTCCGATTTGAGCTACGAGACTTGAGCTCATTGTAAGGGAAGTCCTGTGACTGGCCCTTTCGGGTGCTTTACCGAACAGACGTCTACATCATCATTGTCGGCTATTTTTTATGCCTTTAACCGATGAGACGCTCATGACGTCGCTATCGGTTTTACTAACCAAGTTCGAGTTCCTCAAGTACTGAGTGGTCGCTGACATGCATGAATCCCTTGATCTTGCCAAGTTATGACCAGATCTCTCATGTAGAATTACAAAATATTATTTTGTGCATCTATCATAGCGTAAGGTTTGAAGAAAATAACATGTTTATACACAAGAAAAATGAACTTATATGAGGTCCGAGACCACTATTAGATATAGTTAATGAACCAGGGATTTTAACTCCGTCACTGAAGCATTCATAAGATGGAAGAATCTTTTGTGTGCTTATGTTTCTTCAAAATTGCATAAGATAAACTTTTAGCCATATAAAACAAAATAAGTTAAACTTATGCATGTAAATAATAATTACTGTATTTGTCTAAAACACTAGATATAAAAATCTCACATAGCCATAAAATCTTAAAAAATCAATGATATGAATATATTCATTTATATATTTTACTATATATATGTATATAAATTTATACATTTAAAATAAGATGTGAGTGGTGTCTTCTTTATTTTATTTTATTTTATTTTAATTTAATCTTAATTTTATTTTGAGGCGGTCGATCAGTGGGTTGTCAGCCTAAGGAGAGGTGGTTGGTCTGTGTAGCGACCTACCGACAAATAAAACTATATTTTAGATGTTATATAAAAACAAAAGGATTGAGTGATATGAATGTAAATCTTTCCTGCTTTGAAATGATCGGAGGCAGAATGCCGGTCGGAAGCTGGTGGTCGACCGGAGGTGATTGGAGCAGATGTCCGTTGGACGACAGGTTGTCGGGCGGAGGGTGATTTGCTGTTTTTGTTTTTTAAGGTGGTCGTTCAGCGAGGCCGACAGATAGCGAGGCGGTTGGACAACAAGGACGATAAATGTTGATGCGGTTGGACAACTACTTGATTTAGTTAGTTCTTGTCAGATTATATGTTTGGATAATATGAAGTCATTGATAAGTTACCTCCTTCCATGGTCAGGTGTTGGAGCAAAGTGGATGGCCGGAAGCGAGTAGCCGACCGTAGCGGCGAGGTGGTCGATCGAAGTGAGGTGTTGGTTGGACGAAATTGTAGACCGATCATTTGAGGTGATCGAACGATGAGAAGGCAAACATACAGGTGGCCTTTGAGGTTGTTGCTGGCCGGTTGAAATTGGCTAGCAGAAAATACTGGGGGCGGTCGGTGAAATAACATCCGACTGGAGGAAATCGACCAGCAAGGAAGGCTCCTCCAAGGCCATGTGGAGGAGGCTCTACATTGGATGCCGACTGGTTGAAATCAAAACACTGGCGGTCGGTGAAGTGGTAGCCAACCAAAGGAAATCGATCGGCGGTGAAGGCCCCTCCTAGACCGTGTGGAAGAGGCTCTACAGTGGTTGCCTTTCGATGAAGTGGAGAAGGACTGCTTGATGATGGCTGTCTCGCGGATGACCAAGGAGGGACTGTGGATTTCGATAACATGGTTATTATTATGACTTCAACCCTTGGAGCTGAGCATCCTCTCAATAGTACACGACCAGTGCGAGCGATTTTCATGCTGGGGAAAAGGTTGGTCGATTGAGGGACAAGCAACCGATCAATGAGGAAATCGGCCAGGAGACCTTAACTGCAGATTTTTTGCACGAAATGAAGGCAGAAGCGTAGGCAATCTCTAGATCTGGAAGTGAGGAGCAGATCTACAGGGAAAAGAGGTGGAGTTTTTTGGAGATCACTGATTGTGAGGAATAAATGGAGTGAATCCACGGTTGTGCACGTTTCCCTTGTGCACCCTTTGCTTGAAGTGTCTCTGCAGAGGGGTTTTCTTTGTCGTTGCTCTTCTTTTTTTTGATGTCACGATCCACACTCAGCGCAACTTTCAGGATATTGAATCCAAATCTATCTGGTAGACCGCGCCGAAGGGATAGAGCGTTGGGCCAAGAAAATGAGATTTATAGGGAGAGAAAAAGAGAGAGATGAGGTGAAAAGGAAGACTTGCCCCGTCAGGGCGGATGGGGTGCTTTCAGGCTTTTAGACCCATCTTATTTCACAAAAATAGAGGTTACAAATGAAGGGAACTAAAAACTTTTTTACATGAAAGGGTCATCATATGTATACATGATAGGAGGTCCAAAAGTAAATTATATCATTACCTTTGCTCTTAAAAGGTTAGCACATGATTTTTTGGGTATTCCAATCTTCTTATCCATGCCATTGGATTGCCTTGAGTTTCGTGTAGACTATTTTT
>JXCR01072350.1:178996-192861 GCA_002079205.1 Phalaenopsis hybrid cultivar
TATATATATATATATATATATAACAGTCCTTATTCTATGCTCATATGATGTCTTTTTTTTCCATTCAATGCAAAAAACACATCAATAGAATACGAAAAAAACTTAGAAGGATTTATTTGAGTATCTTTTTCACCACTATTAGTTGAGGACTTTTTCTACATTTTTTTTGGGGGATTATTCCATACAGATAACCTGAAGCTTTAATTTTTACAAATTAACCACCCATATGATTTTGTTTGAACTACCGAATCAATGTGTTTAGGCATGCTACAATCAAAAGTATGGATTATAGTTTTGCCATGAATTCTGCTATTTAAATGAGAATTTGAAAAGTGGATGAAAGGAGGTGGAGAATTTGTAAATAATGCCTTCTAAAAATTCTTGCTAGCATATTTGCAGCTGCCCCAAATGGCCCCATGCAAACTCTCATTTTATAATGTTTGATTTGAATTTATGAGGGAGCAGCTGTAGTTTGCCCAGTCAGTAGTCCTTCAGCATGCAAACTCTCATTTAATATGCCCGACTGAGCTACTGGATTAAGCTGGCGGATTAGTTTGCTTATCCAGCCTCTCCCCCAATCGCCAATGTGCCAACTATCTCATTCCTAAGAGTTAAGAAACTCAGACCCTTCCAGTGAGTTCACCTAGCCAGTAGTTCATGAGAAGAACAAATAGCTGAAGTAAGAATCAACGTTTAAGGGTTGACATGCCCCGTCATAAGTTATGTTTTGTCCGACATTTATATCGTGATCTTTTTATTAGAATAATGTGGACAGGCTTTGTACTGTATGACTCATAGCTTAATATTTATCCCTCTTTATATATTTGTATCCATCGAGAGATTTCTCTCTCTCTCTCTCTCTCTCTCTCTCTCTCTCTCCCTCCGTTCAAGGGTTGCTAACTAGATCATCTCCTCTGTTCTTTCGGGGGATGATCATTGGACAGATGAAGAGTTCAAGTCTGGAATACACGTTTACTCTATTCTTCCATACTTTCCTTACACACAAACAATATGGGACCAGACGTCCCAAAAGTATTCAACATTCTGAAAGATGTGGTGAGTATTTAGTTTATAACTAAACCCAATAATGAGGCCTTCAACACGAGGAAACATAAGAATAAATGCTATAATAGAGAATTTGTCGTTTATCAAATCAATGAGTTGAAAGAGCATATGAGAATGATGGTACTAGAAGCACGACAATAGTATTCTAGAACTTGCTTTAGAACCTATCATAGGATGCATATGTGATACTCAGGGTCAATGGTGCATAGGCGAGAAGCACCAAGACAAGATCCACAAAGGGCAGAGCGAAGATCAACAACTAAAGGCCCATGGTTAGAGGAAGTAAAAAGGCACGAGCTGCATGCCTTAGAAGAAGAAACCTTGGAGCCCTCAGAAGGCGCGAGGAAAAGAAGAAAATAGATAGAAGTCATTAGAGAATGCATTCTTGATATTGTAGAAGCAAAAGCAATGCATAAAGTTCAAGATTCAATTTCTGGAATCCCACAAAAGGAGGTGAGATCTGACCATGTGGCATCTCTCAAGTTGACAGTATGCTTACTATGAGTAAACCATGCTTTGAAGCATCATTTATTTTTTTATCATATTTAAAGAATCAACTTTAAATTGGTTCAAAAACTTGCCCATGGGATTTATCACCTCCTTTAAGGAATTTAAGGGCATTTTCATAACATAGTTTGCTAGTGCTCATAAGTCGTAGAAGAATTCCTTTGCCCTCTTGAAGATCCGCCAGGAGCCTTCAAAAAGCCGGAGGAGCTTCAACACTTGGTTCCGATGGGGGATACTAGATGATAGGGACTTGGAACTCATCATTGCTCAGACATTGCTAGCTCAAGGTCTGTGCAAATGGTCATTTTGATATGTGCTTAGCCTGTAAAAGCTTATCGATCGAGAGAAATCTCTCCTCTCTCCCCCCTCCTTCCCTCCCTCCCTCCCTCTCTTTGTTTACGAGGGTTGCCCATTAGATCATCTCCTTATTTCTTCTAGAGGACGATCATTGGAAAGATGGAGAATTCGGACTTCAAGAACACATTCACCCGCTTCTTCCAACTTTTCTTACACATGTTCCTTCCGTGTTGTATGAGCCTGCAGACAATGCAAAACTTTACGCTCTCCAATAGTCGTGAATTATCAAAATGTTAGAACATAGTTATAAATTTTTTATTTAAAAAAATAATTCAATGATTAAATAACCACACATAAGCACTCACACTGTTAAGATTTTTGTCTTTTTTTTTAAAATACATTTGAGCGGATTTAATTGCAAACACACAATACATATATAATGTCATTTGAGCCGAGGATCCCTTGGTTGAAGATTAAGCTCTCAAAAAACAAGCTATGGTGGTCTACATGGTAGACTTACCCTCACTAATGGGGCCAGTTTTTATTTTATTGTTAGGGTTGGGGTGGTGGTTATGGCTTGAGGTGGTGGTTGTGACATATTTTGTTGCAAATTTTATTTATGTAACTTTGTTTTTCTCATCATAACAATACTATGACTAAGACCAAAGAGACCGGTTAATGTGGCTTGGGCTGGTGGCTCTGGCTTGAGGTGATGACTATGGCTTGGGGTGGTGGTTTTTGTCTGTGGGTTGGGTGGTGACTATGGCTTGGGGTGATGGTTTTTAACTGTGGCTTGTGGTTGTTAATGTGGCTTGAGGTGGTGGTTGTGGCTTGGGTTTGTGGTTATGGCTTGGGGTGATGGTTTTTGTCTGTTGGTTGGGGTGGTGGTTGTGGCTTGAGATGGTGGCTGTGGCATATTTTGTTCCAAATTTTATTTATGCTTTTTTTTATCATAGTAATACAATGGCTATGACCAAAGAGGTTGGTACACCCGTATTGTGCGACAAAGACACAAAAATAATATTTTGTGACATTTGTCTCAAGGAGATCGATCTGGAAAATTGACTTGCTACCTATTTCAACAACGATGACAAAACATTATAAAAAAATTCAAGGAAAATACACGCAGAAAGTACAACAAGATACAATTGAAGAATAAGTGACATCAACTCAAGAGGGATTGAAAATTTTGGAAGGAATTGAAACGAGGATCAATGAGCTTGGGGTGGGATACGGTGAAACCAACCATTGATGCTTCCGATGAGTGATGAGCATAAAGTCTTTTAGTAAGCATTTTTGACATGTCTCATAATTTGGTCAATCTAATTTTATTTTCAACTTGAAGTGTATGTTATGAATTTGTTGGTCGTGCAGCTTAATCTACATTTTTTTTAGGCAACCATATACATACCAACCAAAACTTGCTATTTACAACTCAACCATCCCCCTTCATCCAGTTTTCAAATTCTCGCTCAAAAATGAAAATTTACGATAAAACCCCAACCCATATTTCTCATCTTTATCAAATTTTCAACAGTTTGATTGTTGCATGCAAACAATAAATCATTTCGACAGTTCAAAAAAGATCGCCTGAATGATTAATCTGTAAATACCAATATCTCCTACGATCTGTCCGTAAATATCCCCCCCTTTTTTTTTAATTTGCCATGGAGAAATAAAATTAAAAAAAAAATCCTATATCTTATCTTGATGGTCATATTTATTCATTTACTCATGTGAATATTCTAGAAGAAGACATTATAAAATACTTCCTAACCTAAATATTTTGGCTTAATTAAACAAATCAAACCTAAAACTATGTGACAATTACATACAGAACCCTTGAAACTTGCTATTTACAAATCTACCATCCTCTTTCGTCCATTTTTCAAATTTTTCTCTCGATTATTAAAATTCATCATAAAACCCAAATCTAATTTTTTTAATTTTTATCAAATTCTCAATAATTTGATCATGACACATAAATACATCGAATTGATTGGTAAAACAAAATATTAGACACGTGTAATTATTTCTTAGGAATTTTCATATTCCATATACACACACCATAACAATTATTATATTATTTTTATTTTCATTTTTTATTCCAAAATTAAAAATTTATGACCATGATCATCTTATAATTTTAATACATAAATGTTCAAAATATATGACACACTAAAATACGTAGCGCCCAATTCTTACGGACTTACGCATCTCACGCCTAAACTTTCATATTTACATGTATAAAAGCATTGTGACTAGGGGAAAAAATTTGCGTGCGATAGACGTACGCAGTGCTGCGTACGATATTGTGGTTATACCGAGGGTACAGGGGGGTTACATCTGCGTTATAACCTCTTGTAACCTCTTTGTAACCTTCTGTAATCCACCTGTAAGCTAAAATAAGTTTCACGCTTCTGTTATCATATATTAAGAATTTATTAGTAGGTTACATGTAAGTTACAGAAGATTATAGGGAGGTTTCGCGCCTCTGTACCCTCGGTATAACCCCAATATCGTACGCAGCGCTGCGTACGTCTATCACACGCAAACTTTTTCTGTGACTAGGGGTGTCAATGCGAGTCTGGTTTGGATCCGACCCCAAAAATGACCAGACTCGAATCGGGTCAACTCAAACCTGACCTAAGCAATAAATAGGTCGAATTTTCTGTCCCGAACCTGACTCGATAATTATTCTGGTCAAGACGTACGCAAATTTTTTCGAATAGTTGGAGTCTTATTTCTTTGTGCTTTTGTTTTTTATAAACCTAACAAATTGGAAGCAATTGTCGGAGGCCTCTTACTCATTAAAGGACAGCTTGGAGTAAGAACAAAAATGGCAGCAGGGTATTTTTTTAAGAAGGTGGGAATGAAAGAATATGGAGGGCAGCCTGATTCCAATATAACGATATGAAGACAAAATAAGCCGACAATCAAAATAAAATACATTATGACAAAATTGCAGAGAGGTCCTATTAATGATTGNTTTGTGACATTTGTCTCAAGGAGATCGATCTGAAAAGTTGGCTTACTACCTATTTCAACAACTATAACAAAACATTATCAAAAAGTTCAAGGAAAATACATGCAGAGAGTTCAACAAGATACAATTAAAGAATAAGTGAGATCAACTCAAAAAGGATTCAAAATTTTGGAAGGAATTAAAATGAGGATGAATGTCCCATTGATGCTTCCGAGAAGTGGTGGACAGAAAGACTTGTGATAAACATTTTTGACATGTCCCATACTTTGGTCAATCTAATTTTATTTTCAACTTGAAGTGTATGTTATGAATTTGTTGGTGGTGCAGCTAAATCTAAATTTTCTTAGGCAACTATATACATACCACCCAAAACTTGCTATTCACAACTCAACCATCCTCCTTCATCCATTTTTCAATTTCTCACTCAAAAATAAAAAAAATTACGGTAAAACCCCAACCCATATTTCTCATCTTTATCAAATTCTCAATAGTCTGATTGTTGCATGCAAACAATAAATCATTTCGACAGTTCAAAAAAAGATCGCCTGAATGATTAATTTGTAAATATCAATATCTCCTACGATCTGTCTGTAAATATCCCCTTTTTTTTAATTTGCCAGAGAAATAATAAAAAAAAAAATCCTATATTTTATCTTGATGGTCATATTTATTCATTTACTCAGGTGAATATTCTAGAAGAAAGACATTATAAAATACTTCCTAACCTAAATATTTTGGCTTAATTGAACAAATCAAATCAATGCCTCCATTTCAAACCCAAGTCCACCAGAGCACCAGTTACCTTCCTTTAAAACTATGTGACAATTACATATAGAACCCTTGAAACTTGCTATTGACAAATCTACCATCCTCTTTCGTCCATTTTTTTCAAATTTTCTCTCGATTATTAAAATTCATCATAAAACCCCAATTTATTTTTTTTTTAATTTTTATCAAATTCTCAATAATTTGATCATGACCCGTAAATACATCGAATTGATTGGTGAAACAAAATATTAGACACGTGTAATTATTTCTTAGGAATTTTCATATTCCATATACACACCATGAAAATTATTATATTATTTTTATTTTCATTTCTTATACCAAAATTAAAAATTTATGAAAATAATCATCTTAAAATTTTAATACATAAATGTTCAAAATATATGACACATTAAAATACGTAGCGCCCAATTCTTTTGGATTTACGCATCTCATGCCTAAACTTTCATATTTACATGTATAAAAGCACTGTGACTAGGGGTGTCAATGCGGGTCTGGTTCGGATCCGACCAAAAAATGACCAGACTCGAATCGGGTCAACCCAAACCCAACCTGAGCAAATAGGTCGAATTTTCTGTCCTGAACCTGACTCGACAATTATTCTGATCAAGACGTACATGAATTTTTTCGAATAGTTCGAGTTTTATTTCTTCGTGCTTTTGTGTCTGTTACTCATTGAAGGACAGCTTGGAGTAAGAACAAAATGGCAGCAGGGTATTTTTTGAAGAAGGTGGGAANGTGACTCGATAATTGTTCTGATCAAGACGTACATGAATTTTTTCGAATAGTTCGAGTCTTATTTCTTCGTGCTTTTGTGCCTGTTACTCATTGAAGGACAGCTTGGAGTAAGAACAAAATGGCAGCAGGGTATTTTTTGAAGAAGGTGGGAATGAATGAATATGGAAGGCAGCCTGATTCCAACATGACGATATCAAGACAAAATAAGCCGACAATCAAAATAAAATACATTATGACAAAATTGCAGAGAGGTCCTATTAATGATTGTTGGATTCTTGCTAAAATATCAAAGCTATCATTTTCATAAAATATGAAATATTTGTGTGTGTGTGTCTCTATATATATATATATATATATATATATATATATATATATATATATATATATATATANTTAGGGTGGTGAAATAAAGAGATACTTTGGATGTGCCAATTTTAAAATATAAAATAAATTGTGATGGGTTTTCCACTCCTTTCTTAATTTACTTTTCAATCTGGCCAATTGAAATGTTAAAATATGGTGTAAAACATATGATCCAGAAAATGGATTATGAGTTTTAAAACAGAGTGAGAATCACATTTAATTTCATGGAGGAGTATTTCTTTCATGGAATTAAGTGCAAATAAATAAGAAAATTTACATTTTTGGGCGTAGAATTGGAGATTTTAGGGTGACAAACTAAAATCTCTAATTTGGTCGTAGTGTTTAAGAACTAAAGTGAGCGTTAGCCTTCAGGGGAATGAAAGTGGGAGCTCTGGAGTGAGAGCCAATATCCTCTCAGCCTAACCATAAATTTAGGGACTAAACTTGAGATTAGGAAATGATTCTCTATAACAATGAATCAGGGTAGAGAATTAAAATTGCTCCTATTTAGCACAATACAAATTTAAACCATTTATCTCATCTTATTTTACAAAAAAATTCATTGTAGTGGGAAATATGCTTTTTCATATTAGATAACCTAACCACATAAACATAGTTTGGTGATTACTTTTAAACTTTGCATTTTAGTTTTGCTAGTTGTTAATAATTTAGTTCTAATAGTACATCAAATATTTGAAATTAGTGACAGTAATTTTATTTTATTGTTGTGAATTTCCTAGTTAATTTATCATTTCAAATTTAAACCTTCCTCATGGGATGATATTTGAGGCTTAAACAAAAAGTCCTGTATTACTTGATAATGATACGTATACTTGCATAGAATCCCTACATAAATTGCTTAGATTTCTTATTCATAAAATAATGTATCAAGTGTTTTGTACTATTGTAAATTGGATTCAACTTTATATATTTTGCACGACTATATCATCGGGATCATTCTTTAAGTTAGAACAATTGTTTGTAAAGTTATTTGCTAGAGCACAGCATCATGTTTCTATTAGAGATCTCATGACAGAAAGACAAAAGCCTAATGAAACTATATCTTGAGGTAGAGAAACCTTAGCTTAAAATGTGAGCCTCAGCTACAGGAATATCATACAATTAAGATTCTACTCAATAACATCCATGGGCCAATAGCTTTCATGCTTAAGGGACTCACCGTCAAGTCCTTTGAGAAGCTACTCAGTAAAGCTAGCAATCTAAAAGAAGAAGTCAAGCATATGGATTCTCATGAAAAGGCCGAGAAGCCTAGGCCAACCAGATTATTCAAGAAGAAATCTGGAATAGTGGTAATAATGGATAAGGGAAAGCAGCCAATGAAGATTTAGATGGAGTATTCTCATCAAAATTCACAGCCATCATCACATCATATCCAAAAGCAACTAACACAGTAGTATGGCCAGCCAAGCTAGCAGTTGCACCAGGGAGGATCATACCTAACAAAGAATAAGAGGGGTCTGACCCTTTTGAAATGAAAGAAAGTAGTATATTCCTTCAAAGATGAAGTTGTACCCAAAATGTTCAGAAGTCTAATGAAGAAGCCTGATTTCCGATTTCCAGATCCAAGGAAACCTGAGGAAGTAGACAAGAAAGATCAGCCCAACTATTGCCCATGCCACAAATTGCTTAAACATACTATAGAGGAATGTTTTGTCTTCAAGGATTGCCTCGAGAAAAATTTAAAGAAGGGAATATAACAATCCCAAAAGAATATTTATAAGAACCTTAAAGAGGTTTTATAAATATAATTTCGGTCGAGCCAATCACTCTGATAGATCCTTATTCAGAGAAATATGGATGGAGTACAATCTGGAGCAAGTCATCCAAGAAGATAATGGATCAAATCTAAATCGCATGAGCAAAGGTCGTCATCCAGAGTTAGCAACCCAGCGAGTCCGAGTCAGAGATTTCACAGGAAAGCCAACACAATTGAAGAGGAAGAAAAAGAATGCCAACATGAAGATTGATAGTGTGGGGAATAGGATAGGGGCTGCTTCTGTTAGATTAGTTGTCTCAAATTTGGGGAAGAAAATCCTCAAACCCTTGACCATGTATGATTATCTTTTTGCCCATCCGTTGTCTTATGAATATAATGATTATGATTTTGGCTACGTTTAAATATTTCTAGTGATAATGTAATTGACTTTGCTCAATCTAATTCCAATCTTGATTCCCAAACCGATCCTCAAATTGTACTCAAGTCAGGTGAACATGTTAATAAGAGTGAAGAAGCATCGATGATACCGGTTATCATAGCACCGGGAGTGAGGAGCCAGTCCTTGAGTGTTACGTTGCACCACTCACTATCAACTTGGATATCTCCATTGAAGAAGTGACACCAAAAATTTTTCCTACAACATCTCTGGAAGAAGAAATCTGAGAAATAAACCTAAGGAGCAAAAATTTATTACCCCCAAGAACAACTCCAGTGGATAAAGGAAAGCAAATAGTCACTCGAGAAGAGCTACCTCCACCTTTTCCAGTGGAAGAAACACATAACCAAGTAAAGATCGGAGGATTATATAAAGTGGATTATAATGTGCAAGCTCATCATAGGAGGTTGCCGATTAAACTATACATCTATGATGCTCTAATCCTGTCAAAGGAGATGAGAGAGAGTCTCTAGTTGTCGCCTTGCTTGACCCAGAGATTTGCTTTGCTCAGTTGGTCAGCACATCCTCGGACGATGTTTGTTTGTTAAAGGAACAACCTGGGATAACCTTCACAGATGAAGACTTGTTGCTCGGTACCACTGACCACAACCAGTCGCTCTATATCTTCATTAACATCGGTAAATTAGTGTTGTCCAGAGTTTTGGTAGATCCTGGAGCATCACTGAACTTAATGAGTTTACGGACATTAGCCTATTTTAACATTGCAGCTCAAGAGCTTACAGCTGATAAAATGATGTTAAGGGGATTGAACCAAAAGGGAGAAGGAGCCCTTGGATCAATTACATTGCTTATGAAAGTTGGAGAATTAGTAACAACTACTAAATTCAATATCATCGATCCCAAGACCTCTTTCAAGGCTCTACTTGGTTGATCGTGGATTCTTGAACACAATATGGTTCCGCCTACACCAATGCATTAAGTATTATAAGGAAGGACAAGAACATTGCATTAAGAGAGATTTACAACCATTTTTAGTTCATGAAGTTAGCATTCATGATGACGCCGCCTACTACGCACCTCCAAAGAAAACTGTCTTCTCTCTTAAATTTGTGACAAATAAAAGTGAAGATTCAAAAAGATCACAAGGGTAAAGCCATTCAGCTCCGCTTCAACGATCTTCTACCACTCTTTTGTAACAAGTTCATGGGGGTTCTTTTAGTTCGCGCAACTGAGGTCGAGTTCGGGGACGTGTACGAGGAAGAACCAATATAATTGTTGAATGGACTAGGCCGACCATCAACAACGACATGAAAGAAAGTCCTGATAAAAAAAGCATTAAATGATGATGATAAAACAGAATAAACCACGGTACAAGATATCCTTGTAAGATATAGAGAAAAACAAATATGAGACGATGTATGATCGGATACACCACTATGTGGATGTCATGACCCTTACTCTGATTCACCCTCAAAAGGTTAAGAGTTTAGAGGTCAAGGAAGTTTGTAGCGCTGGTTCAAAACCGATCAAGTTTTACCGTGCTTCTACTTCTACTAGTCTTGAGAATCATGTAAATTTGGAAGTGGACTATTCTAATGAATTAATGGAATTGCTTTTTGGTTACTTTTCTCCTTTCATACAAAAACTAATGCAATAGGGACATTTCCCAAAGCAAATACCAAAGGATAAATCACAACTTTTTGAATGGTTATGGAATGTTAAAAGTCAAGCTCCCAAATTGATAAAGGGCCTCAGATTTGGTATAGTATAACTAGTTGATGACTCAAAATTTTCTATGAACATTACTATTGAATCGGAAGAGGATTGCCTCGATGTGGAGGGATGAATCAACCGACCATCTAATAGAAGATGCTCTGCCATAATTTGAAGAAAACATTAAGTCAATTATTGACAAATTGAAGGAGGTCAACCTTGGGATTGAAGAATAGCTCCGACCAACATTTATATGCTCTTTACTTAACAATGAAGAATCTATGGGGCTAATCAAGCTATTATCCGAGTTCAAGGATTGTTTTGCCTAAAGTTATGATGAAATTTCAAGGCTGTCCCTAGAGGTTTCCATGCATAAACTCAAGGTGGAAAAAAATATAACCCCAATAAAGCAAGCTCCAAGAAGAATGTGCTTTAAGATAGAACAGGAAGTCATCATCGAGGTGAAGAACTTAATAGACGCTAACTTTGTGTGAGAAGAGCAACACATGGTTGGCCAACACTGTGCCAATTAAGAAGAAAAATGGAATTAATGGCTGACATCAGATTTAAACAAGGCATGTCCCAAAGGTGAGTTCCTTTTACCGATACCAGAATTAATGGCTGACATCAGATCGGCACATGAGATTTTCTCTTTCATGGATGGATTGTCAGTTTACAACCAAATTAAGATGGCTCTAGAGGATTCATCACCTACAACTTTTAGGACACCGATTGGGATCGTTTGCTACACAGTGATACCATTCAGGTTAAAGAATTTTGGAGCAACATATCAATAAGCTATGACGAAGATCTTTGATGACCTCATTCACAATGAAGTAGAATGTTAGGTGGATTATTTGATCATCAAGAGTAAATAGAAAATACATCATTTGTATTATTTGAGGAACGCGTTTGAATGATTACGATCATATAATCTTAAGATAATCCCTTAAAATGTGCCTTCAGCATTACCTCCATGAAATTTCTAGGGTTCATTATCCATCATCGGGGAATCGAGATCGACCCGGATAAGATTAAAGCTATTTAGGAAATGCCTCCTCCCAAAACCTTGAAACAACTACATTCCTTCCAAGAGAAGTTGGAATATCTGAGACTCTTTATTTCTAATCTCTCAGGTAGGTGTCAGCCCTTCTCGACATTAATTAAAAAGGATGTGAAAGTTTTTTGGGAAGAGAAATACCACTGGGCCTTTGAGAACGTTAAGCAATATTTAATGACACCTATCTGTTTTGGCATCCCATATCCCATGAAAATCTTTGATACTCTATACCTCGTCCTTAGATGACTCTCTCGAAGCCCTGTTAACTCAAGTTAATAATGATGGTAAGGAAAATGCGCTCTACTACTTGAATTGCTATCTAATGACAAAGAAAGTAAAGTATCTGATCAAAGAAAAATATGTTGAGATTTTCATACCTATTTTATACTATTTTTGATGATATTTCACTTTAAAGAAAGTTATTTTTGATGTTTTGATGCAGGAATGATAAATTAGGGTCATTGAAGAAAAAAGATGCAAAAATGAGCAAATTTGGAGCGAAAAGGACCAAAATGTGAAGATTTGAACTAGGGCGACGACGACAAGCCCAACGACGCCTACGGTGAGATTTTCCTATGACTCTAGAATTAATTCACTTAAAAGGTCCGCCAACGGCCCCCTTGAGGCCGCCGACGTCGAGCTCAGCGGTTATGTCCAACCAGGCTTTGGATGAGGACGAATTTTGGAGGGGTTCTTAGGCAACACTTCGGAAAGGTCATCCACAACTTTAAAAGTTGGTTTTGGTCAAAAATTAGAGAGGTCCTGGAGGTTAGAGAGGTTCCATTAATGTATAGAGAGTTTACTAGAGTGTCTAAATTGTGAAGAATTCTTTGAGAGATTGTAAGAGTGGAGGGAAAGTGAGAGATTTCTTCCTCCTTGCCGCTTTCGAAGGGAATTGCTTGTGTTGTAAAGAAAGGAAGAGATTCAGAGGAACTTCAAGGAGTGTTCTTGGGGAGAAATTAGAATTTTGTGTGTTGTAAAGAAAGAAAGAGATTCAGAGGAACTTCGAGGAGTTTGCTTGTGGAGGAATAAATTCTGTGTGCTGTAAAGAAAGGAAGAGATTCAGAGGAACTTCGAGGAGAGTTCTTGGGGAGAAAGAGATTGTAAGAGTGGAGGGAAAGTGAGAGATTTCTTCCTCCTTGCTGCTTTGAAGAGGAAATGTGTGTTGTAAGGAAAGGAAGAGATTCAGAGGAACTTCGAGGAGTTTTCTTGGAGAGAAATCGTGCGATGTAAAGAAATGAAGAGATTCAGAGGAACTTCAAGGAGTGTTCTTGGGGAGAAATTTAGAAGATTGTAAGAGTGGAGGGAAAGTGAGAGATTTCTTTCCGTAGAGTGTAACAATTGTGAGGAATTCTTCAAGAGATTGTAAGAGTGGAGGGAAAGTGAGAGATTTCTTCCTCCTTCCACTTCGAAGAAGAATTCTGTGTGCTGTAAAGAAAGAAAGAGATTCAGAGGAACTTCGAGGAGCAATATTATGAGGAATTCTTCGAGAAATTGTAAGAGTGGAGGGAAAGTGAGAGATTTCTTCCTCCTTGCTCGTTTCGAAGGGAATTGCTTGTGTTGTAAAGAAAGGAAGAGATTCAGAGGAACTTCAAGGAGTGTTCTTGGGGAGAAATTAGAATTTTGTGTGTTGTAAAGAAAGAAAGAGATTCAGAGGAACTTCGAGGAGTTTGCTTGTGGAGGAATAAATTCTGTGTGCTGTAAAGAAAGGAAGAGATTCAGAGGAACTTCGAGGAGAGTTCTTGGGGAGAAAGAGATTGTAAGAGTGGAGGGAAAGTGAGAGATTTCTTCCTCCTTGCTGCTTTGAAGAGGAAATGTGTGTTGTAAGGAAAGGAAGAGATTCAGAGGAACTTCGAGGAGTTTTCTTGGAGAGAAATATGTGTTGTAAGGAAAGGAAGAGATTCAGAGGAACTTTGACGAGTTTGCTTGGGGAGAAATTAGTGATAATTTTATTTATTAATGTAGTTTGTATGAATTTGATTTTATAAATGAATTTCGAGTTTTTTGTGTTTTTCCCATGAGATTTGAACAGTTTTCTTTGTCTTTCTCCTTGTCTTGAGATTTGTGAAATGGTGATTTGAATTGGTTGAGCCACCAAAATGNAGACGAAGGAACGTGGGAGCTCCGAAGTGACAGCCGGTATCCTCCCAGCCTAGCCGCAGATTCAGTAAACAAGCGTAGGATTAGTCAATGTTCTTTATGCCTAGACCAAAGG
>JXCR01072350.1:192942-207612 GCA_002079205.1 Phalaenopsis hybrid cultivar
TATCCATTCACTATAATTTCTTGACAAGAAGAAGGATGTTTTCTTATATATTAAATATCACAATTAAACATTCATTAGTATCATTAGTTATTTAATAGTTATTAAAATTACATATTTTTTTCAATTGCTTATTAGTGACAGATAAGCAAATTGAACTTCGTTGTTGTGATTAAAGTATTGCTTTTTCTAAAATCTTAGTTTGTAATTCTAAACTTACTCCCTAGGATCGATATATAGGACTCCATTAGAGTCCTATATTACTTGAGCGATATGTATACTTGCGTTGATTAATGTGACTTTACAATTATTGAATATTTATTACGTTCATATTTATTTTATATTTTTAAGCATATATAAAGTCGCGGTCAGTTACACAAAGAACCAACTTACACATATATAGAAAAAAAATAGTATGAGAAGACAACATAATTTTTATATCGAAAAACTTTGGGAGGGAAAAAAAACACAAGGTCTGGTTTAGTTAATATCATCTACTATGTCATCAGAAGTGCAAATGTCAACTCTTCTCTTGCATTAAGAAAGATGAGATTAAGAAAGGTGATAATTATAATAGTAGTTTGGTTATAACAACCATAGCTAGACTACAAGAATTGTATTTAAACGTTGCAATAACATTAAGTGGCCACGAAAGTTATAATTATTTTAGTACTCAACCTAGTGTGTTCAATTTTCCTCTCATTTTAGGTGAAGAATGTGAGGCTCTTTATATTTTTTGAGATGATTATTATAGTCAATTTGACCAATCTTCCAAAACACNCTATGCTCCTATTTGACACAATATAATTTGAACTAATTCACTTTATCCATTTACTATAATTTCTTGACAAGGAGAATGATGTTTTTATATATATTGAATATCACATTCAAACCTTCATTAGTATATTTAATTATCAAATAGTTATTAAAATTACATATTTATTTCAATTGCCTCTTAGTGACAGATAAGCAAATTGAATTCCATTGTTGTGATTAAAATATTGCTTTTCTAAAGTCTTAGTTCGTAGATCTAATATTACTCCCTGAGGAATCGATATCTAGGACTCCATTAGAGCCCTATATTACTTGAGCGATACGTATACTTGTGTTGATAATTTGACTTTAACATTATTGAATATTATATCTATACATCTTTATAATCATATATATATATATATGATTTTGCATAATTATTTATTATTTTACACATACATCTTTATCAAATTTATAACTATTATTATGTTTTGGTACAAATGCTGAGGAATTAAATCTTTTAGCAGCAGTATTACTTACTTATATTTTTTAGCATATATAAAGTCGCTGTCAAGTTTTTGGCGCCGTTGTCGGGGAGTAAACAAGAATCATAATTAGAGTAACAGACAAAATTAGGAATATTAGAAAAATTTTACTTGAATTACAACTTATTTTTATATTTTGTTAATTGTTTTACTGTGTACTGATTTCAAATTGTATGCATAAATTCGGACCTGAAAATCTTATACGCTACAATTCAAAATTAGAACACAATGTTAGAAAGATTAGAAGATTGAGAAGAGAACCTAGAAATACTGATACGATGGAGAACAACATGAACAATCAAGGAATAGAAAATGAACACCAACTATAGACCTTCTTATCCTCAAAGATTTAACATTAACACACAAATTAAGGAAAAGAAGTTGTCTATGGAAGAAGTGATATTAAACATGGGTCAACAATTGCAGAATCAAGGAAATTAATTACAAATTAAAGGAAATCAATTACAAAATCAAGGAACTACTATTAAGAATATTGAAAACCAATTAAGGCATATCGCTACTGCACTTAGTAACCGAACATTAGAAACTTTTTTGAGTACTGTGGTACCAAATCCTAAAGATCAACAAAAAGAACAAATCAAAGTGATACAATTATGAAGTAGAAAAGAATTGGAAAGAAGGGTACAAAAAGAAACTGAAACTAAAAAAGAGAAAGTGGATACTGACAAAGAAAAGGATCATGAGTATCCAGATTTAGAATATCCACTTACACCAATGAAAATTACTATGGAGAAACCTCCACCACCATTTCCTCAAAGATTGAAGCAAAACAAATAGAATAACAATTTTTCAAGTTCTTAAAAATTCTTATGGAATTAACGGTAAATATTCCATTCATAGAAGCTTTAGAATAAATGTCCAATTATGTGAAATTTATGAAAGATATTCTGAACAAGAAAAGGAAGTTCACAAATAACAAAACTTTTGCACTTAGCAAAGAGTGTAGTGCAATTATTCAAAAAAAACTTCCTAAAAAATTAAAAGATCCTGGCAGTTTCACTATACCGTGTGTTATCGTTGAAAAATTTTATGGAATAGCATTATGTGACTTGGGAGCCAGCATTGATCTTATGCCTCTATCAATTTTCAAACGATTAGGATTAGGAGAAGTCTCACCTACTTCTGTAACTCTTCAGTTAGGGAATCGTTCAGTTACATATCCTAAGTGAGTTATAGAAGATGTGTCAGTAAAAATTGATAAATTTATCTTTCCTGTGGATTTCATTATTTTAGATATGGAGGAAGATAAAGAAATACCTATCATTTTAGGGAGACCATTTTTAGCTACTGGAAAAGCTATGATAGATGTTCAAAAAGGAGAATTAACGATGAGATTTAACGATCAAGAAGTGACTTTTAACATTGTGAAATCTATAAAATACCTTGCCATTGAAAGAGATAATGAATGCTTTTGCATGGAAATTAGTGAGCATCTATTGAAAGAACATTTTGAAAAGAAAGAATAATTTGAAGAAAGTGATGAAATTATTTTGGACGAATTAGAAAATGAAGAATTATATTATGTTCAGGAAAGATTTGAGTTGCTAGATATTACAGAAAATGCTGATAAGAATCTATTTCCGTCAATTATAAAACCACCTGAACTGAAAATATTGCCTAGCCACTTGAAATATGTGTTTTTGGGAGACTCATCTACATTACCTATTATTATATCTTTAGAATTAAATGATTTGCAAGATCAAAGACTGTTAGATGGATTGAAAAGATATAAGAAAGCTTTTGGTTGGACCTTAGCTGATATTAAGGGAATCAGTCCTTCATTAAAAAGATATAAGAGAGCTTTTGGTTGGACCTTAGCAGATATTAAAGGAATCAGTCCTTCGTTAGATACATTAAAAAGATATAAAAAAGCTTTTGGTTGGACCTTAGCTGATATTAAGGGAATCAGTCCTTCGATATGTATGTACATAATTATATTAGATGAACAATATAAACCAAGAGTTGATCCACAAAAGAGATTCAGAATTATACTGGATGAACAATATAAACCAAGAATTGATCCACAAAGGAGATTAAACCCAATGATAATGATATTAGATGAACAATATAAACCAAGAGTAGATCCACAAAGGAGATTAAACCCAATGATGAAAGAAAATAAAGCTTTTGGTTGGACCTTAGCTGATATTAAGGGAATCAGTCCTTCAATCTGTATGCACAGGATTATATTAGATGAACAATATAAACCAAGAGTTGATCCACAAAGGAGATTAAATCCGCTGATTATATATTAGATGAACAATATAAACCAAGAGTTGATCTATAAAGGATATTAAATTCAATGATGAAAGTAGTTAAAAAGGAAATTTTGAAATGGTTAGACACTACAATTATATATCCTATTTCAGATAGTGCATGGGTAAGTCTAGTGCATCGTGTTCCTAAGAAAGGAGGAGTGACTGTTGAAATAAAAGAAAATAATAAATTAATACCTATCAGACAAGTTAATGGGTGGCATATTTGCATTGATTATAGAAAATTAAACACTGCCACCAGGAAAGATCACTTCCCTTTACCCTTTTTAGCAAATAATAGATAGACTTACTGAGCACAAATATAATTGTTTTTTAGATGGATATACCGGTTACCATCAAATTCCTATTGCTCCTAAGGATCAAGAAAAGACAACATTTACCAGTTACCATCAAATTTCTATTGCTCCTGAGGATCAAGAAAAGACAACATTTACTAGTCCTTTAGTTACCATCAAATTCCTATTGCTCCTGAGGATCAAGAAAAGACAACATTTACTAGTCCTTTTAGAACTTTTGCTTTTTGAAGAATGCCTTTTGGATTATGCTCCAGACCAACACCCAAGGTCAACCCTAAGGTCCAGCAATCCTAAGGGTGACTCATCCTGAGTTTCCCCCACAGTGACCCCACCTACTAAGTGTTTAGAGGTTGAGACCAACATGTGAAACTTCAAGCTGAGTAGAGAACAGTTTGGAATTTCTAGTGGTGAGGGTTCCAAGTCTAGTTTTCTAGGAATAGTCAAAAGGAAAAGTCCTATGGCTAGACCCTAAGCTATTAAAGAGGAGGAACTAAACCTCAACAAAAATTGAGGTCAACAAATGGACCCCCAATAGGTTTAGTGTGCTAGGCAAGGACACCGCACGTATTGGCGTTGACCGCCGAGATCAACAAAAAAACCAATACAAACTTTTAAGTCAACAGACCCGGAAGTACGTGTAGAGTTGCGTGTGCGATTTGTTTTTGTCGGGGAATTAGCAGGTGATCGTCCGGTTGAAATCAAAGGGTAGAGACTCTCGCTGTGGATCGGAGAGTGAATTTTTAAGTTATGAAATTTCAAAGATTTCCAAAGGATGGGAGTCAAAATGTAAGTGTTGAACCCAAGATGGGAATTGANATCAGAATGTAAGGTCCGACCTCAAATGTGAAGAATCAGAATTTAGGACTGATTCAGAAATGANAAAGAAAGTGACAGAATGTAAGGTCCGACCTCAAATGTAAAGAATCAGAATTTAGGACTGATTTGGAAGTGAGAATTGAAATGTAGGTCAATTCTCAAAAGAAAGTATCAGAATGTAAGGTCCGACCTCAAATGTGAAGAATCAGAATTTAGGACTGATTCAGAAATGAGAATTGAAATGTAGGTCAATTCTTAAAAGAAAGTGTCGTAATGTAAGGTCCGACCTCAAATGTGAAGAATCAGAATTTCAGACTAATTCAAAAATGAGAATTAAAATGTAGGTCAATTCTCAAAAGAAAGTGTCGGAATGTAATGCCCGACCTCAAATGTGAAGAATCAGAATTTAGGACTGATTCAGAAATGAGAATTGAAATGTAGGTCAATTCTCAAAATAAAGTGTCGGAATTTAAGGTCCAACCTTAAATGTGAAGAATCAGAATTTAGGATTGATTTGGAAGTGAGAATTGAAATGTTGGTCAATTCTCAAACGAAAGTGTCGGAATGTAGGGTCTGACGTTAAATGTGAAGAATCAGAATTTAGGACTGATTCGGAAGTGAGAATTAAAATGTTGGTCAATTCTCAAACGAAAGTGTCGGAATGTAGGGTCCGACCTCAAATGTGAAGAATCAGAATTTAGGACTGATTCAACAGATTGCGATAGGAGAGACTCCTAAAGCAACGCAGAATCGAATATAAAATCCTCAACCTGTAGAATTTTGTGTGAACCATTGCTAAGCAATGCGGAATCAGATGTGAAATCGTCATCCTCTAGAATTTGATTTGAAAGATTGCAATAGGATGAGCTCCTAAAGCAATGCAGAATCGGATCTGAAATCCTCAACCTCTAGAATTTTCTTTGAAAGAGTTGCAATAGGATGAGCTCCTAAAGCAACGCGGAATCGGATGTGAAATCCTCAACCTCTAGAGTTTTGTGTGAACCATTGCTAAACAATGCGGAATCGGATGTGAAATCCTCATCCTCTAGAATTTGATTTGAAAAATTGAAATAGGATGAGCTCCTAAAGCGACGCGGAATCGGATGTGAATCCTCAACCTCTAGAATTTGATTTGAAAGATTGCAATGAGATGAGCTCCTAAAGCAACGCGGAATCGTATGTGAATCCTCAACCTCTAGAATTTTGTGTGAACCATTGCTAAGCAATGCAGAATCGAATGTGAAATCCTCATCCTCTAGAATTTGATTTGAAAGATTGCAATAGGATGAGCTCCTACAGCAACGCGGAATCGGATGTGAATCCTCAACCTCTAGAATTTGATCTGAAAGATTGCAATAGGATGAGTTCCTAAAGCAATGTGAAATTGGATGTGAATCCTCAACCTCTAGAATTTGATTTGAAAGATTGCAATACGATGAGCTCCTAAAGCAAAGCGGAATCGGATATAAAATCCTCAACCTCTAGAATTTGATTTGAAAGATTACAATAGGATGGGCTCCTAAAGCAACGTGGAATCGGATGTAAATCCTCAACCTCTAGAATTTGATTTGAAAGATTGCAATAGGATGAGCTCCTAAAGCAACACGAAATCGGATATAAAATCCTCAACCCCTAGAATTTGATTTGAAAGATTGCAATAGGATGTGCTCCTAAAGCAATGCGGAATCGGATGTGAATCCTTAACCTCTAAAATATCATGTGAATCATTGCCAAGCAATGCAGAATCGGATGTGAAATCCTCATCCTCTAAAATATTGTGTGGACCATTGCAAAGCAATGTAGAATCCGATGTAAAATCCTCATCCTTTAAAATATTGTGTTTCAAATTCGTGGGAAACTAGTAGAATTTATGAAGACTGACATTGGTGAGGAAAAAATTGTGAAACTTTGTGAGATTTTGTGCAAAATGTGAAATTCTGCAGGGGTGTGTAGAGAGTTAGTGTAGATAACGATGGTTGTGCTGCGCGCACAAAGAGTAGGAAACTCTGAAAACGGAAGTATCCACTCAACAAGTTTTTTTATTTTCTTGCTATTTTTGTCACAATTGATTTTTCAAAAATGTGCTTTTAAAGTTTTAATTTCAATTGGTTGATTTTCAAGAGAAATTTGTTTTGTTACAATTATCTTTTATTTGTGTTTTATTTGAAAATTTGTTATTTTGTTCTTTGTTCATTAGAACTCCCCGGCTTTCTTCCATCGCACAAAAAGGCAATTGACAAAAAGGCACAACACGAGAGGAATTTTCATTAATCTGCTTCAATAAGGATGCAACAGTTCAAACATAGGCTACTGCCTCAAAAAGAGTACACATGTAATATGCGTTGTAACACATTGAGAGTTTTCTCAAGATATGAGTACATCATAGACTGATTACGTCAAATACATGTCATGCTTGTTAAAAGAAAGCAAGCGAATCCTCTGCGCTTGGTATATTGAGCTCTTGATCAAGCAGACCTTCTGAGTCATGCTTTAGGATAAGTATTCCCTTTGTATGTATTCAGAGGTACAACCTTCTCATAGCTCGTAAGGAAACAGTTCTTCCAACTCCGGGTCTTGTTGGAATCCATACGGTATCTTACTGTCATCCATTCTGCAAGGTCACGGACACCCTACAGTGTCGTACTCCTGGAATGCAGTGCTTGGCAACGTCTACATCGTTGCCCTTGAGAACAAGTACCGAACCAACTGGAAGAGGAATTTTTACAGCTCCTCTAGATTCACCAGGGCCGATTACGTCGATTTCTTTTCCAAACAAATTATTGCTCTTACTCATGAATGAGACCGTGCAGAAAGGCCTCACAAAGTCATGATGGTCAATGTGCAGAGGAATGCAGTCACCTTCTTCATAAATGTTGATGATGCAACTGTTAGGAATGAAAGTGGTGGGTAGGATATTCCATTTGACCATTCTCTTTATCATCCACTTGATCATCGGTGGTAATGGATCCACTTGGTCGTTTCTGAGTATCCCAGGTGGATTCCTCTGTCTGTCGTTTGTAAAATTGTAGCAACATCCACACTGAATGGTGATTCTTCCTTTCCCCCGCATCCATTTCTTCGGCTCAGAGTACGTTCTTTCCATGAGAAGGCATGCTCGACCTCTATCTCTCAAAATCAAAGATGCAATCCAGAATGCTTCTTTCATTAGTTTTAGAGAAAACGATGGTATATAACTCCAGGCCTTCCAATATGTTGATAAGCTTTACTTGAACTTCTTTGTAGAATTCAAATTCTCTTTTGTTTACCTTGCTTATTTTGTAATATTCCACCATATCGGGAGCTGGCAGCAGTCTAGGACGTTCCTTCCTCCGGACCTTGCCAGGAATCCAAACTGGTGCTGGCTGATCCGAAATATGAGATTCAGCCTCAAGCGGGATGTACGATCCTGGGCTCCGCGGTGCGCGCTGGTCCGTCCCCAGTGGGACATACGGTTCATTTGCCACAAAACCTGGAGTCTGAGACTCGTTCGTGCTTGTAGCATATTCTTCTAGGGTACTAAAATGTTGTAGATGTAGAACATTGCAGTCCGAGCATTCTACAAATGCGCCCGTCACTGATGTCCTGGCTGGTATCTCGACGTTGCATGTTGGGCAACCTCTGCACAAGATATCTGAGACCGAGTGTACATCTGATCCTATCAGAAATCTTGATTCTTCGTTTGTAGTAGGCAGGCTGGCCAAAGTCTCTCTCTGCTCTGGATCGTAGATATGTCCCTCCAGAATGGGGGTAAGAAAACTGTTTTCATTTCTTTGGCGCTTGAGCTCCTGTCGCAAGAAGGCTATTTCTTTCTTTTGGCTTGCATTTCTGCGTTGTGTTCAGCGGAGCGGAGTATTTGGTAGTTGTCCACTGTGGGAAGCTATTAAGCCCCTCGCCGGAGTAGCTATCATGGAGGGCAGTCGGCTGGGCCCCTCCATCGGAATCTTGTTCTGTCATCATGTTTTTACCCTTACGTGACGCGTCATCTTGAGTGGTCACCCTCAACAGTGAGGGTAGTCCCTTCTTTTCTTCATTCCTGACTATGCCCATTAGCGGACCGTTGTAGTCCATATCGACCTGGTTGAAATCCATGTTGAAATCTATGACACCTCCTTGTGGCGCCATCTCTTCGTTTAGAGCAAGGTTCCAGCCGTCCTGGAAGGCAAAGATCAGCCTCTGTCCTGACATTTTTCTGCAGATGACAAAGGCAAAGATCAGCCTCTGTCCTGACATTTTTCTGCAGACGACAGAAAGAAACGTCAGTGGTCTGAAGTTTGGCATGAACAAGAACAAAACAGAGTATTTATTAAAGTAAATTTCAGTTTATTTTGGTGAAAAGGACTACTCATTTTATGTGTGAGTCTTGTTTTAATTTAATGGGATTTTAAATCCAAAAGTAGAAAGGAGAACGTGTGAAGTTCAAAAATTTTCTGAAAATTTTCATTAAATATGAGATTGATTACAAAATTTGAACCCGGTCATAGACATACGACCATATAGATAACACTAAAACAATCAAGGTTTCAAAATTTCAAAGCAAGCAAAGGCAAGCAGAGGTAAGCGGCATTAAAGCGAGCAGAGGTAAGCGGCATTAAGCAGCATCAGGTCGTGTAATAGGTCTTCAAGTATCGTCCATTTATCGATAACATGGGTCTTTCACCCCGGAAGTCCACTAACTGGTAGGCTCCTCATGAATAAAATTTCTCAACGACAAATTGTCCCTCCCAGGTTGGCTCAAATTTTCCACCTATTTTGCGGCGAGCAAGAATAGTTCTTTTGAGCACGAGTACGAGGTCACCAATTTTGAATGTCCTTGGGCGGACCAATTTGTCATGGGCTTGTAACATCTTCGCCTGGTAGAGCTCCAAATGTTGTTGTGCTTCTAGTCGTTTTCCCTCGAGACTCTCCAGTTCTTCAAGCCTGAGTTTTGTACTTTCTTCTGTTGTGAGTTGATTGACAATGGAGACTCTAAGAGATGGTTTCTGGACCTCTAGCGGTAGCACATCCTCGGTCCCGTACACGAGCATATAAGGTGTACACTGAGTGGGAGTCCTAAAAGTCATCCGGTAGGCCCACAGGGCTTCTAACAGTTTGTTATTCCAATCCCTTTTATTCTCGTCCAATGTTTTCTTCAAAATATGTATCAGTGTCTTGTTGAAAGCTTCAGCAAGACCATTTGCTCTGGGATAGTAAATTGTAGAGTATCTCCAATCTATCCCATGTCTTCTGACGAAATTGTTGATTTTTGTGCTTTTGAAAGCTGTCCCATTGTCAGAGATTATTCTTCGCGGTACTCCGAAATGGTAGATAATTTGGCTTTTGAAAAATTGAAGGACGTGCTGTGTCGTAACCTCATGTAATGGTATTGCCTCTGCCCATTTGGAGAAGTAATTTGTAGCGGCAAGTATGAATTTGTGTGCTTTAGAAGATGGAGGGTCTACCGAATCTATTATGACTGTGCCTCGACACTCGAATGGCCATATAGTGACAGTTGGGTGTAGCACATTTGGAGTCTGGTAGCACCTGGCATTGGTGACATCTTCTGGCAGTATCCATGCAATCGGACATCATTGCTGGCCAAAAGTCTTTTAATCTTCATTTTCATTTTTGGTCCCGATGGTGAGTGATAACAATCTGACATGTACTTCTTTTACAATACTCTGTGCCTCGGCTCTGCTCAAACACCGTAGCCACATTTGGTCGAACAATCTTCTGTAGAGAACATTTCCCACCAGAGCATAAGACATGGCCCTTCTTGTGATGTGGTGTGCCTCAGACTTGTCATCTGGCAGCTTTCCAATATGCAAATATTCTATTAATGGTTTGCGCCAATCTTTGTTGACGTCTGCAATTGTATTCATGGTTTCTTCTTTTCCAAGTTCGTGAAGTGTTTCAAAGTCGCTTCAAGATAAGACTCGTCTTTCTTGCACCGTGACTTCGATGGAATCCTCTGGGGGACACGACATTTCCTTAGCGAGTTTTGCTAAATCGTCGGCATGAGCATTATTTCCACAAGGAATCCGGTAGAAAGACACCTCAGGAATCTGCTCCATGAGCTTCATCGCGTACAGATGGTATTCTGCTAATCTTGGTGTTATAATTTTGTATTGTCCGACAATTTGCTGGATGACAAGTTGAGAGCCACCATAAATGTCAATGTTCGTTATATCCATCGAAATTGCCAATTCAAATCCGGTGATTAAGGCTTCATATTCTGCTTCATTTTTGGTACATGGCTCCGTTAGGTGGTACGAAAACCTCAACATACCCTTATCTGGCGTAATAAATCGATCCCTACCTTGCTTGGTATAACTATGCCTGATCCCTTGTTTTTCCTGGCTGATGAAGCACCGTCGCAGTACATTTCCCAGTGCTGCGCACTAGAAAATTCCATCTGTAGTATCTGCTCGTCCCGTAACTCGTCTTTGAGAGAGGACTCAGCTGGCAGTGGGTGTGCAGCGAGAAAATCAGCTAAAATCTGTCCCTTGATAGCACGGAGAGGCACAAAAGTAATATCAAATTGAAATAAGATCATTGACCATCTCGCTAGACGTCCGGAGAGTGTTGGTCGTGTCATTAAATATTGCAATGGATTAACTTTTAAAATTAGGGCGACCTTATGAGAAAGCATGTAATGTTTAAGCCTTTGAGCGGTAAAAATTAGTGCTAGACAATGAATCTCAATAACCAGATACCTTACCTCCGTCAGTATTAGACGACGACTCAAGTAGTAGAGAGCATTTTCTTTTCCCTCCTCATTGATTTGGGCTAAGAGGGCTTGAAGAGAGTCATCCAAAGCCGCGGTAAAAAGTATCAACAGTTTTCCAGGGATAGGGGCTGCTAAAACAGGAGGTATCATTAAATATTGTTTAACGTCCTCAAAGGCCTGCTGATATTTTTCTTCCCAAATAAATTTGGCGTCCTTTTTAATTAATGCCGAGAAAGGCTGACACCTACTTGAGAGATTAGAAATAGAGCGTCTCAGATATGCCAACTTCCCCTGGAAGGAACGTAACTGCTTTAAGGTTTTAGGGGGAGGCATTTCTAAGATAGCTTTAATCTTATCCGGGTCGATCTCGATTCCCCGATGACGGACAACGAATCCTATAAATTTCCCGGAGGTGACGCCGAAAGCGCACTTTAAGGGATTCATTTTAAGTTCATATCGTTGTAACCGTTCAAACACAATCCTCAAATCGTACAAATGGTCTATATTCCGTTTACTTTTGATGACCAGATCATCCACGTAGCATTCTACTTGATTGTGAATGAGGTCATAAAAAATCTTTATCATTGCACGCTGATATGTTGTTCCGGCGTTCTTTAGGCCGAACGACATCACTGTGTAGAAGAAGATTCCAATCGATGTTCTGAAAGCTGTAAGCGTTGCATCTTCAGGAACGATCTTGATTTGGTTATGCCCCGACGATATGTCCATGAAGGAGAAAATCTCATGTGTTGAAGCGATATCCACCATCATTTCTGGTATAGGTAAAACTCGTCTTTTGGACATGGCTTGTTCAAATCTCTGAAGTCGACACAAACGGGGATCTGCCCATATGTTTTGGACATGCCTTGTTCAAATCTCTGAAGTCGACAAAAACGCGGATCTGTCCATTTTTCTTAAAAATCTCATGTGTTGAAGCGATATCCACCATCATCTCTGGTATAGGTAGTGGAAACTCGTCCATGCCTTGTTCAAATCTCTGAAGTCGACACAAACACGGATCTGCCCATTTTTCTTCTTAACAAGTTCTAAAGTCGACAATCTTTTTAACAGGTACAATATTGGCTAACCACGTGGGGTACTGCTCTTCTTTAACAAAATTGGCGTCTATCAATTTCTTTACCTCGGTGATGACTTGTTGTTCTATTTCGAGGCGCATTCTCCTGGGAGCTTTTTTTACTGAGGCTACATTCTTGTCCACCCCAAGTTTATGGATTGCAACCTCTGCTGACAGTCTTGGCATTTCATCATAGCTCCACGCAAAGCAATCTTTGAATTCTTCTAATAGTTTGACCAGTTCTGCAGATTCTTCGTCATTAAGTAGAGAACTTATAAATGTGGGTCGGGGTCGCTCTTCAGTCCCGAGGTTAATCTCTTTCAATTCATCGATAGTGGATTTAATCTCTGGCGGAGCATCTTCTATTGGTTGATCAGCAGAGTCATTCTCTATATCGAGACAATCCTCTTCTGACTCACTAGTAACAACCATGCAAAATTTGGAGTCATTCTTTACATCGAGACAATCCTTTTTTGGGGGAGCATCTTCTATTGGTTGATTAGTAGAGTCATCCTCTACATCGAGGCAATCCTCTTCTGAGACTCATTAGTAACAACCATGCAAAATTTAGAATCATCGACTGGTCCAACTGTACCAAATCTGAGACCTTCTTTTGAATTGGGAGTTTGACTTTTAACATTCCATATTGATCAGCAGAGTCATCCTCTATATCGAGACAATCATCTTCAGACTTACTAGTAACAACCATGCAAAATTCAGAATCGTCGACTGGTCCAACTGTACCAAATCCGAGACCTTATTTTGAATTGGGAGTTCGTCTTTTAGTATTCCACAATTTTTCAAAGAGTTGAAATTTATCTTTTGGCATTTGTTTTGGTAAATGTCCCTGTTGAATTAACTTTTGAACACAAGGCGAGAAGTAACCAAAAGGCAATTCCATTAATTCATTAGAATCAACATCCAAATTTACATGTTTTTCAAGCTCGGTAGAGGTAGAAGCGCGGTAAAATTTGATCGGTTTTGAACCAACACTACGAACTTCCTTGACCTCCAAACTCTTGACCTTTTGAGGGAGAATCGGAGTGAGGGTCATAGTATCCACATAGTGGTTTATCCGATCATACGTTGTTTTATATTCAGTTCTCTCTATATCTTCTAAGGATATCTTGTACCGAGGCTTCTTATGTTTTGTCATCATTACCTCATCTTCAGAACTGTCTTCATTATCAATGTTGATAGTTGGCCTAGTCCATTCAACAATTAGATTGATCTTTCCTCGTCCGCGTCCCCGACCTCGACCTCGGGTGCGTGAACTAAAAGAACCTCCACCAACTCGATGTAAGGGAGTGGTAGAAGGTTGTTGAAGCAGAGTTTTACAGCCTTATTTTTGTGATCCCTCTGAATCTTTTTCTTTGTTTGTCAAAATCTCGCGCGAGAAGACAGTCTTCTTTGGAGGCGCGTAGTAGGCAGCATCTTCATGGNACCGAACGACATCACTGTGTAGCAGGAGATTCCAATCAGTGTTCTGAAAGTTGTAAGCACTGCATCTTCGGGAGCCATCTTGATTTGGTTATACCCCGATGATCTGTCCATGAAGGAGAAAATATCTTGTGTTGAAGCGATATCCACCATCATTTCTGGTATAGGTAGTGGAAACTCGTCTTTTGAACATGCCTTGTTCAAGTCTCTGAAGTCCACGCAAACGTGGATCTGCCCATTTTTCTTTTTAACAAGTACAATATTGGCTAACCACGTGGGGTACTACTCTTCTTTAACCAAACTGGCGTCTATCAAGGAGCATTTCGAGGTGCATTCTCCTGGGAGTTTGTTTTACTGGGGCTACATTCTTGTCCACCCAAGTTTATGGACTGCAACCTCTGCTGACAGTCCTGGCATTTCATCATAGCTCCACGCGAGCAATCTTTGAACTTTGTTAATAGTTTGACCAGTTCTGCAGATTCTTTGTCATTAAGTAGAGAACTTATAAATGTGGGACGAGGTCGTTTTTCAGTCCCGAGGTTAATCTCTTTCAATTCATCGATGGTGGATTTAATTTCTTCCTCAAATTCTGGCGGAGCATCCTCTATTGGTTGATCAGCAGAGTCATCCTCTATATCAAGACAATCCTCTTCTGACACACTAATAACAACCATGCAAAATTCAGAATCATCGACTGGTCCAACTGTACCAAATCCGAGACCTTCTTTTGAATTGGGAGTTCATC
>JXCR01072368.1:3082-15053 GCA_002079205.1 Phalaenopsis hybrid cultivar
GTGCGAGGTCAGTGATGAATGATGGAAAATAATTGTGTATTTCAGTTGAACTGATTTTTATTTATTTCGGTTCTCATATATAAAGCTTAATTTAATTTTATGATTTGAAAATTTATATTTTTTGGTTGTTTTATCTGTAGCAGTATGAGCTCTAGGGTTTCAGGAACCTCTCGAGTTGTGTTGTATTATTGTGGACTACCGGCTCCCTTACTCACGTCACGCCAACCTCATAACAGTGAGAGATAGTTTTACGGTTGTTAGAGGGATGTTTCAACAAGATGTGGTTTCTTCTGTTGGGCTGACATTCTGACATACTCTCATGCCGATAGTGATCGTGTTACGATGATTTTCCAAGATGACAGTGCCGCGGAGGACAGACGATGTCAGAGTTTTAAATTGAACATTTTAATTTTTTTACTTGTAGTTGTAATTGTATTTATTCTTATTTTATTTCTTTTGATACTCACGAAATGGTGGAGAATGTATTTTAATTTTTGTAACTAAACTGTAATAGTTTGAGACATATTTTTTATCTATTATTTTCTATAAAAAGTTTTGTTGCAAACAACTTAACTAAACTGAGGCAGAATGGTCATTTATTTAACTACAACTCCGAGTAAGTTGTTTTGAATAAACCGCCTCAAACAACAAGTTAGCTTATTCTGATAATCTGCGGATTATCAGATTATCAGAATAATCTACTTATCATCAGATTATAAATAATCAACAGCTGCCCCAAACATACCCTTAGATGCGCCCCCACAATTTTTATATTTTTGCATGCATGTTTATATGCATATCACTCTAGTTTTTGGCAGTGTGTGCATCCATAAACTATGATATTATTATTATTATTATTATTATTATTATTATTTTATAAGTGAATTTCTCATTTTCATTGATAAATTTATGACAATATGAGTACATCTAAAATAAGTTTTTTTAAGGAATGAAAAAGCTCAAATACTTAATGCAATTAATGAGCTGAGCTCACAAATCATGTACAATGTTATAATGTTTATTAATGCATAAAATAACCTCACGAAAGCCTCTGAAACTCCTTAACCTTCTTGTAAGTTCATCGAACCAGATTTGCTAAGTTTAAATCCCCAAGCGAGTTCCTCAAACCAAGCTTGCTTGTCTTTCCCAAGTTCTTATTCTAATTTTGTTTGTATTAATTCAATTATCCTACCAAGTTTGGTGATAGCTAACTGGATGCAACACCGAGCTCGATGAACAAATTTTCATGGTTGAAGGAAGAGATATTCAGCCGATCGTCAATCACATATCCATTTATTGATCGTCTGACTTCCATGCCAAAGTTGTTATGAATAGCAAGTGTGTACAAGATTCATACAGTATGGTATATGATGTAACATTTTATTTGTTCTTTTGACCCATGCACAACTACATGGGCTCTATGTGCGTAAATAGGAGGCAAAAGATAAATTAGAAAATGGGTGAATGCTAATGCTAGATCTCTCTCTCTCTCTCTCTCTCTATCTCTATCTATATAACTCTCTAAAAAAGTCCCTTAATCTCTCTCTAAGAAGTCCCCGGCTTCTGAAAAAACTCTCTTCATATAAATCAATGAGAACTTACTTGATTGCTAGTGGTCCTCCGTCAATCATTGTAAGTTAGCAAACGGTTTGATGATTCTCTCGATGTTGCTTGTGGGCTTCTTGTCCTGACATTATTGATGTGGTGGATCTAGTTTTGAATGAATTGGCATGAATACTCGTATTAGGTCAACCTTTTCAACTCCTATTAGAGTTGAAAACATTCTTCAGTATCATGACCATAATTTTGATGGAAGTCACAATACTGCTACTGATTTCCTGCATTTGACTTCAATAAAGGTGGCGGCTTAAGAGTTTCATTATCAGGAATCATCACCATGATGTTAGCACGTGACATATTAAGTGATGTATACTCTTTCTCTGGTTGTGGTTCATGTCTTTGCAGTTGAGGGGTAACCCTGCGGCTCAAAATTTTTTTTGTTGAGATGCTTGAGCAGTATGTACATGATTCTTATTACACTTTATTGATTGGGTCAAAAGAAATTTTATGAGTATTAATAGCTTCGTCGACAACAATTTGTACCTCAATATGATGAATGATATCTGCGTAACAATGACCGTCTCCCACATTAAAGATGAGTGGAAAGGACTAAAGCATAGTCCCCCAAAAAATGCATGTCTGAGTAACTTGGGATCTACTTCTGTAGTTTAATGATCTTTAATAGAAAATCTAAAGAAATAATCCTTCTATGCTTCTCCCCAAATTTGATGGATCCTAGAAAGGTGAGAGATGCCTTTAAGGAACATTTGATTTGCAATGAATTTCTTTGCAAACACTTTAGTGAGCTCATTGAATGCATGAATGCTTCCTCATGGGAGTGAATGAAACAAAGTGCATGCTTAGCCTCTAAAAGTTGCCAGAAAAAAAAATTGACATAAGAGCTCATTATGTGTGCATGAGGGTTCTAAAGTGATCAACAAGTTCATGTGGGACATAAGTTATCATAAGCAACAATTCACAAAAGTTTAAACTTTTATTGCAATAGGGTGTTGAAGAACTATCTCCGCTGACATTGAAGGTTCTTGAGAACCTCCTCGAGTTGAGAAATGAGTTTTATTCCTCAGCGGGGGAACTCTTCTTGAACTTGATGTTGTAGCTCATCACATATTGCATGAATTTGAGCTACATTCTCCGTACACATTGAAGCGTGTTGTTAGGCTTGACTGTAGTGGGTGATTGTGGAGAGCTAGCAATGTCCATGAGTTTAGCTTCCCGATGAGGAACTCAAGTGTGCGAAGGGGGTACTGATTGTGTACCTTTAACCAATTGATTTTGAGATAGATTCGCCTCCCATTAAGCATAGTTGTTGTTGGTTGTTGAAGCTCCTATAAAAGTCAGGGGATTTCATTATGAGATTCNTGTGGTTCATGTCTTTGCAGTTGAGGGGTAACCCTGCGGCTCAAAATTTTTTTTGTTGAGATGCTTGAGCAGTATGTACATGATTCTTATTACACTTTATTGATTGGGTCAAAAGAAATTTTATGAGTATTAATAGCTTCGTCGACAACAATTTGTACCTCAATATGATGAATGATATCTGCGTAACAATGACCGTCTCCCACATTAAAGATGAGTGGAAAGGACTAAAGCATAGTCCCCCAAAAAATGCATGTCTGAGTAACTTGGGATCTACTTCTGTAGTTTAATGATCTTTAATAGAAAATCTAAAGAAATAATCCTTCTATGCTTCTCCCCAAATTTGATGGATCCTAGAAAGGTGAGAGAAGCCTTTAAGGAACATTTGATTTGCAATGAATTTCTTCGCAAACACTTTAGTGAGCTCATTGAATGCATGAATGCTTCCTCATGGGAGTGAATGAAACAAAGTGCATGCTTAGCCTCTAAAAGTTGCCAGAAAAAAAAATTGACATAAGAGCTCATTATGTGTGCATGAGGGTTCTAAAGTGATCAACAAGTTCATGTGGGACATAAGTTATCATAAGCAACAATTCACAAAAGTTTAAACTTTTATTGCAATAGGGTGTTGAAGAACTATCTCCGCTGACATTGAAGGTTCTTGAGAACCTCCTCGAGTTGAGAAATGAGTTTTATTCCTCAGCGGGGGAACTCTTCTTGAACTGGATGTTGTAGCTCATCACATATTGCATGAATTTGAGCTACATTCTCCGTACACATTGAAGCTTGTTGTTAGGCTTGATTGTAGTGGGTGATTGTGGAGAGCTAGCAATGTCCATGAGTTTAGCTTCCCGGTGAGGAACTCAAGCGTGCGAAGGGGGTACTGATTGTGTACCTTTAACCAATTGATTTTAAGATAGATTCACCTCCCATTAAGCATAGTTGTTGTTGGTTGTTGAAGCTCCTATAAAAGTCAGGGGATTTCATTATGAGATTCCTCCATTCTTCACACATTATCTTCGGTTGATGCAGGGCATATTCTCTCACTGATAATATGATGTGTATCATTGGGAAACAGATCAGAGGATTGATGTTCCGCACTTCGATACTATATCCGAAAAGTGATGGGTGTTAGAATGTGAAGCTCACATATTGCATTTGTTGGCAATCAAATAAAAGCAGACTTCTATCACCGAGAATTCATTTCTTACATACGACATCAAACAGTTGCGTGCAAGAAAATTCATGGTGATTGAGTGATAATTTAACATTTCACGGCTGTACGAAAATCCAATATATTCATGGATGATTAAAAAGTAACAGGAAAATACATCATGATTTTCTACGCAGAAAACCCCATAATGAGAAAAAAAACTATGAGGCTTAGCCCATACAAAACAATCCATTATAAATGTGTAATTATATAAATACAACAATATCAAATAATTGGGAAGAAAATGATATAANTCATATTCTCTCACCGATAATATGATGTGTATCATTGGGAAACAGATCAAAGGATTGATGTTCCGCACTTCAATACTATATCCGAAAAGTGATGGGTGTTAGAATGTGAAGCTCACATATTGCATTTGTTGGCAATCAAATAAAAGCATACTTCTATCATCGAGAATTCATTTCTTACATACGACATCAAACTGTTGCGTGCAAGAAAATTCACGGTGATTGAGTGATAATTTAACATTTCATGGTTGTACGAAAATCCAAGATATTCATTGATGATTAAAAAGTAATAGGAAAATACATCATGATTTTCTACGCAGAAAACCCCATAATGAGAAAAAAACTATGAGGCTTAGCCCATAAAAAACAATCCATTATAAATGTGTAATTATATAAATACAACAATATCAAATAATTGGGAAGAAAATGATATAAAGCTACACAAAATACAACACTTGTTCGTGCACGATGTATAGAACATTTCAACATTATAAAAAAAATCACTGTATTTGGAGTGTGCCTATTGATAATATTCGCCGCTAAAAGTTGTCATCGGATTTTCAACACGTCGTTATTCGCTATTATGTGTGTAGTATACTTCGTAACATTGTATTTCAAATATTTCATTGTAGTGCATTCGTGGGTACATTCTTATGCAACAAAATTCACCAATGGTAATGAGCAGGGGTGACGGGTGGTGGTCGATAATAGCCAGTGCAGTGTTTGATGGCGGTTGATGGCTACGGGGTCCCAAAGTTATTGCCAGAANAATGTATAGAACATTTCAACATTATAAAAAAAATCACTGTGTTTTGAGTGTGCCTATTGATAGTATTCACCGCTAAAAGTTATCATCGGATTTTCAATACATCGTTATTCGCTACTATGTGTGTAGTATACTTCGTAACATTGTATTTCAGATATGTCATCGTAGTGCATTCGTGGATACATTCTTATGCAACAAAATTCACCAATGGTAATGAGCAGGGGTGACGGGCGGTGGTCGATAATAGCCAGTGCAGTGTTTGATGGCGGTTGATGGCTACGGGGTCCCAAAGTTATTGCCAGAAATTTAGTTCATAATAGCACTGAAATTTTACTCCTTATTCCCCTCTCACGTGAAGAGAGGGGATCTATTTATAACTTATGCGATGGGGAAATTTTAATATTTTGATGAATAACTCATATAATCACCTAATCAAATGGTCCACACTGATCTCAAAATCTAACGNGTTTACTTGTAACTTATGCGATGGGGACATTTTAATATTTTGATGAATAACTCATATAATCACCTAATCAAATGGTCCACACTGATCTCAAAATCTAACGAGCTTAGGTTCATTGGATTTATTTATTGATATCCTAGAATTGATTATAATGATGTCAAAGTTAGAGTTTGTTTAATCATCCAACTAATGTTTGAAGCCTCCAAATATAGTTTAATGGCCATATGAATTTGATTGGACCGAAATCGAACAAATTTCGGTATCACTAGGTTTCGTCTTATCAAAACAAACAATTTGACCACAAACTTGTTGAAATAGGGTCTTGAATGATCTTGAATTTCAATTTTNTGCAACGGTGAGCTCTTATCAAAACAAACAATTTGACCACAAACTTGTTGAAATAGGGTCTTGAATGATCTTGAATTTCAATTTTAAACATTTATTATTAAAAAAACGTTCACAAAATTAAATGCTTGTATGAATTTTTTATATAAAATCAACATTTCTATCTGTAATTAATTTTTCATATAAAAGTTATAAGCAAGTTCAAAATTTGAATGAACACTTGGTTTTTTATATAAATTATAAACGAATAATTTTATAAACCCTAATAGATAATTAAAATCAGCATCTAATTAGATTATACAAAATAAATAAAATAATATATAAATTGTAAGTAAATTTTTTTTACTAAAATAACNATTTTTTATATAAATTATAAATGAATAATTTTATAAACCCAAATAGATAATTAAAATCAACATCTAATTAGATTATACAAAATAAATAAAATAATATATAAATTGTAAGTAAATTTTTTTTACTAAAATAACATAAATACGTGCAAACAAATTGGTTTATTAAACTAAAAAATACATTAAATTCATGTGCTTATCATATTATTATATTATTAAATATTTTAATAAATAAAGTCTAATTAATCAAATTTTATTTAAATAAAACATTCTGTAAGTATTGAGCATTTTATAGTTCCTCTTTGAACAACAAACAATTTTATCTGTGAATATTAATCAACGAGTGTTAATATTCATTATAGAATTTATTTAAATAATATGAACAAATATATTACTATTTATAAATTTTATTTAAATAAAACATTATGTAAGTTTCTAGAAAATAAATAGATTTATTTATTATTAATATGAACAAATATAATCGGGGTATTAATCAGTTACACTTCGTATTGTTCATTAAATAATCGAGTATTAATCAATTATATTTTGTGTTGTTCATCAAGTGCATCATATACAAGTATTTATAATCATATTTATATACAAACACTCTAAATATTAATATAACATAAAAATATTATTATTACTAATATTAAAAAAAAGAAATTTATATTTTAGTGCATAAATTTATGACAACAGGGTCAAAAATATAAATATCGAATTTTANAGTGGAAACAAATTGGTTTATTAAAATAAAAAATACATTAAATTCATGTGCTTATTATATTAAATAATAATATGTTATTATTAAATATTTTAATAAATAAAGTCTAATTAATCAAATTTTATTTAAATAAAACATTCTGTAAGTATTGACTATTGAGCATTTTATAGTTCCTCTTTGAACAACAAACAAATTTATCTGTGAATATTAATCAACGAGTATTAATATTTATTATAGAATTTATTTAAATAATATGAACAAATATATTACTATTTATAAATTTTATTTAAATAAAACATTCTGTAAGTTTCTAGAAAATAAATAGATTTATTTATTATTAATATGAACAAATATAATCGGGTATTAATCACTTACACTTCGTGTTGTTCATCAAATAATCGAGTATTAATCAATTACATTTTGTGTTGTTCATCAAGTGCATCATATATAAGTATTTATAATCATATTTATATACAAACACTCTAAATATTAATATCACATAAAAATATCATTATTACTAATATTAAAAAAAAAGAAATTTATATTTTAGTGCATAAATTTATGGCAACAGGGTCAAAAATATAAATATCGAATTTTAAATATTAGATATGTAAATACATATTATGTGAAATGCAAGCAAATTTCCATTATATAAGTAGGATGGTAGATTTATTCCGACCCGCTAAGAGGGCAACCCGCAGAAAGCCGCTGTCATTTCGCTGCGCTCGTGCTCCTTCAGCTAGGGTTTCCATTTCCTCTCTCCGCCGCCAGTATGAGGTATGCTGTCCTGAAATGGATAATTGCTCCCGAAGATGGTCTATCTTTATTATCAATGTTCAACGCCTTCTGACTTCACGCTTGCCGCTTCTGAAATGTACCGATTTCAGACGGGGATTTATGTTTTGTGTTATTAGGGTTTAATCGTTTTCTACGTTTCTGTTTTCTTTTGGTTTTATCAGCAAACTTTTTGGATTGAGATGGACTTTCATGTTGAACTTGAAATTTCACGTTCTTTAGTCTTTTCGTTATTTTTCATAAAGCGTTCCTCGGTGGAGGGGAAAGTATAGAGCAATCGTTTATGGGGTTGGGGTTGCTGAGGAGACGAGGATGATGATCTCCTCTATGAAACAAGTGATTAATAGAGCTTTAGTGCTAGTAGACATCTCATCTTTCATGCTACCTTTTGTGTCTATCCGGATAGAGGAAGCCATGTGAGGTACTTATAATTATTTGGGCTTTGGAGGAGTGTTTGAAGTTAATAAGCTTGAGGAGATTTCTGAGAAGGACGAAAAACCGGGGAATTGAAGATAAGGCTTGGGCATTAATTTTCTTGTTCTAGAACTGCAAAATGCTTTTGGCTGAATCAACTTTCATTTGACATAATCTCTAAAACAANCAGAAATTTTTAGAAAGCTATAAGAAAGCAACTTCCAAACAAAGCTGCGACGATGATATGAAAAACAAAGTAGATAAAAGTTGTTCCAAATAGACCATTTGCGCTTCATTTTGAGTGTTACCCTATTGAATCTGTTAAGCTATGCCCTGCAGATTGCATCAATCTTTATAATACTTTCTTACATTGTCATTTTTTTTTTGTCTTAGATAAACTCAAAGGTAATCTCCATATATACTTCATATATATCATTACTTAAAGAGTCATTTTCAATCAAATAATTGTATTTTTAGTTCTTGCTACCTTCTAATAATAAGATAACTCAATTGATGTTATTTTATTAAAATGAGTGAAAGTTTCAAGATAATCAATTATATATTTGTTTTTTTCCTTTTGATAATTCATAATTTTTTAGGCTTTATTCTTTTAAAGGGCTTCCTTGTAATATTATTCTAATTTTCGTTATTTAAAATTTTAGATATCGTTTTAGCGATATAAATAATGTGGTGGCTAGTCAGGATGGATTGGTGACGAATAATTTTGTATAATAAGAATGTGTAATAGAAGCTTAACTGAAGTTTATTTCCTTGTGGGTTCCAAAGTTTTGGTTTGTTCCGTATGAAGGATTGATTCTGTTGATTGGATTTGTTTTAATTGAAATGCTTTTACCATTTATATATCAAACTAGTTGAATATCAATCGTGACCTGTTACGATTTGTTTAGGAGTTGTTGGTTTTGTAGTATAATTGTTTGTAGGGGTTAGGGGTAAGAAGGACAATCTATTGAAGAGAAATATTTCATTCATGAATTTTATTTCTTCATTGAGATAAATAGCAAATATTATAAAATTCTCTTCCTTCAAATTGCCATCAGGGGACTCATAGGGCTGTAAACGGGCCGAGCTCGGCTCGTGTTCGGCTCATTCAAAATTGTTCCTATTTGAAACCAGTTCATTTTCAAAATTGGCTTGTGTTCGAGTCGTGAAAATTAATTGAAAAAAATAGATGTAAGTGTTGTATTCGAACTTGCACCAACTCTGTGCAATAGAGGACGCAAAATCATATGATCACGGAAGCTGTTATAATTTAAACTTAGCTTTAAATATAGATAATATATTATTATTTAAATAATATATATATATATATATAATTTTTTTTAAAGCTAATAAAAGCCGAACCCAAGAGAACAAAAAGTTGTTCGTGTTTGACTCACTTATAATTCGAGTTTAAAATTTTTTTTTTGTCCAGCTCGCATAACGAACAAGACGAGCATGTGTCGTTCACGAACAAGTTTTTTTTAACAACTCTAGGGGCGTGTGCTCTTATCTCTTGGTGGTGATAGCACTTTTTCCTTTTTTTTTCTTTTTTTTTTGAAGTGGAAGAATAACCAACATAAAACATTTAGTTAATGTTGGATTTTTTTTTTTTTTTTTTTGAGAATGTGTATGGTCAAAGTGAGCAGTTGCAATATCGTGAGAACACTTTTATTTTAGGTGTTGAAACGAGTAATGAATTTAGCTAGTATTTTGGTAGGATTATTGAACTCAAGGACTCTTGTAGATATTCAATCTTTGATGTGAACAATTGTTAAGGTAGGTTCACCTAGTATTCTTTTGCAATATTTTTTGAAAAAGAGAGCTTTTATGATAGTCCGTAGGTAGCCTTTCTTTCATTTAGGGTCTTTTTATTGCAGTTGCAGCTTCTTTGTTTTTCAGCTGTAGCTGCTACTTTGAGAAAACTGCATTGGGGAAGCTGGTTGCTTGTTTGTTGCAGCGGTATGCAAAACAAATGTGGGACAACTATTTCTGGAAAAAATGACCATTTTGTCCTTATTTAGTTAAGTTGTTTAAGACAAAACTATGATAACATCATATTTGATATTTTAGAAACAAAAATTCATTTCAAAACATAACAAGAGTACAAATACACCACTCACTTAGCAGTGAGTATCAAAAGTGCTAAGANTTAGTACAAATTAGACCACTTTCTAGCTTCTCTTTTATAACATTTATGCCCTTTTCAATATATTTTGCAAGGCCAAGTTGCACTGGATTAACTGAACTATTAATTGTTGATGTGTTGCCATGATGCATCCTTATAGGACATTTTCATTCAACTTTTAAATCTTCTAGGATAATTTTTATTCATAACATTTTACAATACCCTAGTGCTGTTGATTGAAATTTTGCTACTATGCTAGATTTTGCCAATATATTTTATTTCTACTTCTCATAGAGCTGAATTGTCGGTTTAAGAATGCACAATATTTATAAATTGACCTGTTATTAACCATGTATTCTACATAATTGGTATTGGTATAAGCATCAACTGTCAGATTATATTCCCTTTTAAATGAAGCTTATTTATAAGGAGTCACTTTCATATATTTTAAAATTTTATGTACAATCTTAAAGTGTGATTCTTTGTAATTGTGTGTGACTTTTGACTTATCATAGCAACAATATTGGTAAGTTAAGTTAACATGTGATAATATGGTACTTTTTCTATCAAGTGGTTTTTGTGGATTGTCTTCTGGATCATCTTTTAGTTAGCGCTTAAATTCACAGGGCTCTCGATAGGCTTGTATTCTAACTTGCTTGTTTCTTTTAATAAGTTGTTATGTNCTTTTTTTCTTATGCAAACCATCTCTCTGTGCTTTGTTCTAACTAGAGAGTTGTATGTCTAGCTTTTACTCTTGACTCAAAACCTGTTTTTTTTTTTTGCTTTTAGATTAATGAAGCAAAATTGCTTGTCACAAGCAAAATTGCTAGCTTTTTCACATGTTAAATTTTAAACAAAGTATTATTAAGGTATTTCTTATTCTTTTCACATGGTAATCCTGTTTCGTTTTCTCTTCTCATATTAATTGAATTAGTGATATTTAGATTTGTAAGTCATGGACTGGAAGCATCATAGTGGTATTTTATGNCATTATTAAGGTATTTCTTATTCTTTTCACATGGTAATCCTCTTTCGTTTTCTCTTCTCATATTAATTGAATTAGTGATATTTAAATTTGTAAGTCATGGACTGGAAGCATCATAGTGGTATTTTATGCATTTTGAGCATGTTGTGGATGTAACTAAGATTCTCAATGAGGTGAATTTTCTACTTATACTATAGACCTTGTTTAGGTTATTTCTCTGTGGATTAGTACATGGATACTTCTAAGATACATGGATACTTCTAAGATACATGTGAAGTTCTGTTTTTCACCAATTCACATTATCTCTTTCTTTTTCCATGCTTATGAATTCAATTAATGGTTATTAATTATTTTAAGTAACATGGAATGGATTCACTATTGGGTCACTGTATGCATGTTATATATGTTGTTGGGGTGACTTATTTAGGATGCATAAAGTGTTAAATTTGTACTTTTAATAAGTATATTGATAGGCGCATGTCTACATCTCATCTGCAATGATTCAAAATCGAGATGAAAGATATTGGCATTTATTCTCTCATTTTGAATGCCAATAATATGAACTTTAAAATATTGATTAACCTTTCATTAATCATGGATGGAGAG